>AXCM01005881.1:0-19385 GCA_000473375.1 Anopheles culicifacies | reverse complement strand
GAAATTGTTGCATCTTCACGGCTTGTTTCCGATAAAACGGAAAGGTATCGTCCTGTGGTTGAACTAACCACACATAAACCCATTCGCAACCATCCCAGTTCTCGTCCAAAGCAGAATAAGAAGCACACCGCTAGTACTGCATCCGTTCCGATACATTTAATACGGCCTCGTTCGACACCATCGACTCACACTGTATCCAATAGAATCAACTTGCGTGTTAAAAAATCTCAAACGATAAAGCAAACACGAGTAAAAAGGAAAAATCCACACAATCGGAAAATTAAACAATCATAAAACAATGATATAAAACGTGTCAAATGGCAACCAAAATCAAAAATGCCATTAAAGACAAGAAAACAAACAAAGCGGAAGCTAAACAAAGCCGAAGATAATAACAATACAACACACAACAAACGGAAGCATAAGGCAACTGAAGATACGAAAGCGAATGAAAAGATTCGCGTAGAAGCAAAGAAATCCCCAGCAACGCGTACATCAAGATCAACGGCACGCAAAAGAAATCCGAGAGTGATACTCGACGACGACGAGCAGGAAGCTGCTAATAAACGAAAGCGCGTTAAAGTAGGCCATGTAAAGTTGCCCTCCGAACTGCACCGTAGAAAGCAGAAGCTAACTACAGCGGAAGTCACTTCAATGAATGGTGAAAGCGAAACCTAGTGGGCTGCTACAAAGCACACTGGGACTATGAAGCGGTCATAAAGCTGGTCGGCAAACAGCATACGCTGTATTGTGTTGCAAAATTTATGAAATCTGTTCCTCACGCTTAAACTGCACATCGTGTGTGTAAAATAAAATGAAATAGCTTTGCAAAATTCATTTCCCTGTGTGTCAGATAATGGAGCAAGGAGCGGTACAATTGTTAGCGAGCAGTCCTCCACCCTAAAAAACGATTACTTTCGATGGAGACGCCTGGTTGCGCTTTAAGACGCTTTTGTTATGCACTGATCTTGCGGTTCATAAAGTGTGTTTAATTTGTATTTTTCAGAAGCGCTGATTGTTAGCAAAAGATTTCATGATAAATGTTGGTGTCTGTTTGTTAGCAAGGGTGTATGAGGGTGCAAGAGTAACTGTTTCTGTAGAATAATAATGTGCATAAGCGCTAGGTATGTAAATTGGGTCGTTTGGAAGTAATACCTTCTTCTTTATATTTCATATTTTTGGTACATGTAGGATGATGAGCTATCGCGAACATGAATAAGGATAGGAGAACGCTTTAAATAGAAAGAAAATCGTCTAAATTAATCACCTATTGCATTAGCATAGCGTATGTAATATCGTACATGATATTTTTTTTAGATTTGCTGTCTTTTGAACATGGTGATCGATTTTACTCTGTGTTTTGACATTTGTGTATTAATTTCAGGTAAGTTATGAATAATTATTCTTTTTTTTCATAAGCTTTTTAGCTAAGAGATACGATATCTTCTATATTTTAAAACGATGGAATTGTGGAACATTACACATGCATCGTGCTATAAAATGTAATTTAAAAAAAATCAAATAAAATAAAAAAAACCATAATATTGCACGTTCAGAAAATGAAAATATCATAATATTGCACGTAAATGTAACTGTATTGCATCTGGGTGTTTGGAAATAAAATCCGTGATACATAACGGTCATTTCAAAAACTTAGCAACCTTGGTTGAAACGTCGACTGTATTCGGCAGCTGCGTTTACAAGCGCGAGAGTTGAATTCTTGCCGTTGTGCTGTATTTTTCCCGACCGCATAATCCGTGGCGTGCGAATGTCCGGGAATTCTTTGAACCGTACAACTCATCACATACTTGTATAAGTGCGTGGCTCGAGAAGGCTGTTCTGTTATCTGCGCCGAGTTTTTTACCCGTGAGATTTTGCGTTTTCCAACGTGTGGCATTCAGATTGTGCACGGATTTCCGTAATTTTGTACTCCCAAATTTGCTGTTGTGCGGTGTACCGTCGACAGACCCGCATTACGTCTGAACCGTACTTCCGAAACCGGTGGTGAAACAGTAGCAACCGCGAGATCGGTCCTGCTCCTTCTTCTGCCACATCTTCAATGTGCGATATTGTGTGCTGTCCTACCGGGTGAAAAAGTGACACGCCACCGCGTGTTTAATTGTGTATCCGTATTTCTTTTTTCCGGGCGGTGCTTTCGTCTGCCTGTGATGTCAGAACAAATAACAGGAAAACCAGAGATCGTGGGTCCAGGGGAAAAAGCAACCTTCTTAGATTTATATGCGTGTGTGTATGTGTGCGTGTGTGTGGTACGTGCGTGTGGTAAAAATTCCGGTTCAGGTCTTCAGCAAGAGACGCGTCATCGTAATTTAGACGGGAGCATTGTGAACGAAAAGTGCTTCTCGATCGGGATCCGGTTTTCCGCACAGTTTTCCGGAAGGGTCGTTCAGCTTGAGCTCGCAATGCCCTTCAAATTGTCGCATCCGATCGTGGGTCGGGAGGGACACCATTCCGCCGAACCATATTGCTACTGTGGCGCTGTGTGGGTCCTGACCTCCTCTTCTGATCTATTGCCTTCTCCACTAGATACCTGACTTCGTGTGTCTCGCTCGCTCTATCTGGGCGCGTGTCATTTTATGCTCGAAGAAGAACGTCCAAAGAAAGCTGGTGTCGCAATTTGCAGTCGATCTCGATCGGGGCATAATGTCCTATTTGTTATAACTTCTGTTGTTCTGTTGTTTTTAATGTGAAATGGACCCACAAACACATGCCAACGTACAGCGTGATTAGTGAGCTGATTTATGGCGCTTATCACAGGCACACCGAAAGATAAAAGGGTCCGTTCGGAAGCCTCAACAGAGGCTGCAGGATTTCATTGAAAAAAATCCAATCCCCAGCCACTGGCGCCTTACTACAATTCGGGAGAAAACATATGTGTCCTACCATAATAAAGTGGTATGAAATTCATCCCGAAAATAACCGGGCACAATTGGATCGAAAAAACGTGGTCGACCTTATCGTGCACTCTCTTTCTCTCGTGCTTGTTTTTAATCTCCGTCCATCATCTCGCTTACTCCAACGGTTGTTCGGAGTACGGCGCCCATTCACTTGCTGTTACACGGTTCACGGTTCTGTCTCGTTCTTGCATGCCAGTGCCAGAAGGTGATAGAAGGTGTTTACAGTCTCATGCAATTGTGCATGCGTTGAAGAGTGTGTTTTTGTGTGAATGTGTGTAGACGGTGGCAAGAGAGGTTAATGGCAGAAGGAGAAACACACATACACACCCACGCACACATGTATGCACGCAGGGATTTAAGTTCTTGTTTGTGTTTTGATATCCTTTTCGGCTTTTTGTGCGAACGAACTCATTTCTCTTGCGGTTTGTGTGTTGTTTTTTTTCGGTGTGATAGCGAGCTGTCATTTGAACTGTCAAACCATCCTTTCGTAACAGGAGGCTGTGCGAAAGGATGGTAAAAATCACAACAGACTGGAGAAGCTGCAGCAAAGAGACAAAGTTTATTCACGGCAGTGCAAAAGACTCAATCACATTCGGTTCGACAATTGCTTTGGTTGGGTGTGTTGAAGAAGGGAGTGCAGAAATACGGAACATTCCACGTGCGAAGGAGGGAACTTATTTCGGAAAGGTTTTATATCTAATTGAACTGTTCTTTTCTTTCATATGCTGCTCAACCGCTTGTGAAATACGTGTTACGATCTGTGCTGCAAATGTGTCTGTGTGTGCGTGTGTGGTGAATCCTGTTTTATGTCTACACCTCGAAAAGGTCAAAGCCAAGTGCAGCAAACTGGAGTCTTTAACGAGAACTACCCCCATCTAATCCCGGATCTTTGATAAACGCAGTACAGTAAGTATGCTAGAATATGGACATGCCGCATAGTTAGGAAGCAAAGCGCTGTAATATCAACTCTATCCATCGCTGTGTTGCTAAGATACTTTCACCTATATTGGCATGGTCGATGTTTTCCAATATGTCAACGTGCCGGGGGTTTAGTTTCATACTTCGCTGCAGACCGTATCATCGCAGCTTTGTGTGTGTGTGTGTGTGTGTGTTTCAGAAAACAATGAAAAAAAGGGATTACCTGCTGTGCAAAGAGTCGGACAAGGTACCGGGGCAACAAAACTAACACAATCACCATCGTGGGCCGCGGATAGTGAATGTGTGTGTGTGTGTGGATACAATCGCGGGATGTCACAGATTTTGTCGACGTGTGACATGTTCTTGTTCTTGATTTGGACTGGGAAACAATTATAGCCCAATTTGAGTGATCTTCACCTAAAAAGTAAAATCTTAACTTTAAGATAAAACGACAGCAAACACCTGACATTCTCTTTGATGAAAAAAGATCGAGAGCAATATGAACAGCGCCATGTATCTCTCTACGTCGCAATTGACAGGTCAAACCGCGTAGGGCTAAAATCGCGGCTCGGCGCGGGCCAATATTTTTTACCGGCATTGGTCTCGCTTTCCCTGCTATGAAAATGAAACACTAATTTCGTTATTTTTGATTGGAAAATTTCTTCGGGAAGTTAGCCAAAAACTTTCCAGCTGAATTCATCTGGAACGGGGTGTACCTTTTTTTTTGTTATGTTTTAGTTAATTTAGTTTCGTTGTTTTGGTTTTGCTCTCTCCCGCGAGACGCCATCGGAATGCGTTGGCTGGCTAAAGCGAGGCGAAACAGCGCACATATGAAAAGGGATAGCGATAGAGCGAAAGCGAATGACACGTCGATATAGAAGCCCCCGATTACGTGAGGCGTGCGTGTTGTTCTGCTGCTGTTCGGCTTATTCTTTCGCTTCTGGCGCTTTCGTTTACGCACTCGCGTTCGCGCCGTGTCATTCTTGCCGCGCGTTGTATCCCATTCTTGCCTACCCTTTTCCTCAATGAAAAAAAAAAGCAAAACAACTGCACCAACACGGTTGTGAACCCACCTGACGACGTGTATATGCTGCGTTCATCACGGGCTTGCATGGCTGGAATTGAAACGGGAAGGCAACATTGGATGCACAGTGCGGTAAGAAAGGGCTAGAATGAATACATATCTTTTCGCTGGGTTGGACCTCCTTCCCTTTGGTTCGTCGACCACGCATCGATGGGTGGTGGTTGGAAGCAGCAAACACCCCTCCCCCCATCCCCTTTGCCCCAGCTACCGTGTCTCTCGAATCAGGCGAATCAAAACATAACCTGAAACACCGTTAGGAGCACTGAATTTCCAGGCGCGAGCAGCACGTTCCGCTCTTTCCGTTTTCGCATTTTTCGCTCTTTTGCTTTATTCGTGTTTTTGTTCCTTACCTTACGGAAAACCTTTCGCGCTTGGGCGAGAACCAACAACACGCAATAAGACACACACACACACACTCAGGCGCCCGTGTAAGTGCGGATACCAAAAGACAAATCAGTCTGCATCAGTACAAACATCGAACCAAACGTTCGTCTGTCCGTAGAAGATCCGGGTTCTCGTTGAGACGTTCTTAGTGCAATTTCGTTCAAAACTTTTCTTTTAGCCATCACGGGAACCAAACTATGCCAACCATTACGCGACTTGAAGTCAGGTGCATCGACACCCGATAGATGCTGGGTTGCCACGTGCGCAAAACCGTGTCCATCATCCATCAGAGGATCGTCTGGAGGCACGAATGGTTGGGCACCATACTCCTGGTCGCTGGGTGGAAGAACGATATGCTGCCAAGATGCTGCGTTGGCAGCCGGCCTTCTGCGGTCAGCAACCAATCACCACCTCGTCGCTAGTGATAAGAGTACGGAGTTCCCGCATTTTGCTGAACCACCATTATCAACGTCAGCATAAAGCACACACACACCCTGCACTGTCCTTGGTGGAAGAGGGAGTTATGGGGTGCGGGTGTTATTGCTTGCCGCTCTGATTGGCTCTGGTCAGCTTATCAGCCTTCGGCGATTATTTAACGCTCCTGGCCGGTGCTGACACGTTAGACGCCGGCTTTTTGGAACCTATTTTTCAATAGGTTGCCTTTCGGCACGATCACCTTTACAATGCCAGATGCTCGTACTAAGCGTATAAGAGAGTTATTCGCTTTCGTTTCTACATTTACAACGACCGCGTCGTTTCAAATGATTCGGATTTGATTTCGGTGCTGTTACGTTTAAATTCTGGTGCGAACTATAATGTGGATGTGTGTGTGTGTATTTGAAAATATCGCTCACATTGATAACCGGTGATGATCCTTCCGATACGCTTGAGCAATAATAGTATGCTTATCGTGTGGGCAAAACGTACAACACTGTTGCAATTTGCCCGTAAATGAATTAACTTTTTTTATGTAGAAAAAGCATTCATTAATATGAACTAAAACGCTCGAACAACATGAGAAGAGTTCAGGAAAAACTGAACCGTAGTTTACTCGAAGCCAAATCTCATCATTTCATATATTGACAAAAAGATGTTCTATACTTAGAAGAATAATTATTTATTAAATCGCAAATCATTCCAAAGTAAAAGAAACAATTTTATGACAGAAACTTTTAAGAAGTGGAAGAATTTTATTGCAAAATCAATACTATTCATTGAAAAACTTTGAATGAGGTTCTAAGCACATCTAAGCATATCTTTTAGCTCCGTGTCCCATTGTAACTAGCACGCTGACCGCTGACCGCTGCAGCAGTCTAACCGGGAGTACATACATCATTTTAAGTTAGAAAATATATCTGCCGCAACGCGCCCAAAAAGTGTTTCCCACTTATGTGTACGCGAAAGCAGCAGTAGGGAAATGAGAGCAGTAAAAGTAGCCAGTATGCTCAAAGGGAAACCCCCAAAACAGTTTGACAAAGCGGGAGCAAGACAGAATACCCCGAGAGCCGCTCTGACAAAACCAGTCTCGATTGTTTCTCTTTTTCTTCTTCGTCGGATCCGATAGAACAACGACCGATGGCCAGCTTCGTGACGGCTGTTATATGTATCCGTTGCATCTAAATGGTTTTAGGGGCCAAAACTGCTCCACATCTAGCGCGCCGCTATGGTTGGGAAGGTACGCGATGCATATTCTTCATTCTTTTTGGGGTGCACATACGAACACACATACATACTCCCGGATTGCTACATTGCTGTGTGCTCATCACCACACAGCAAACAGACGCAACGCGTGCAGTGCGTGTCCCCAGCGAGATGAGGAATCTTCTTAAGCGCAATTAACACGGAAATCACTACCACACGCACTATAGTGTTCTGGCTTATCTGGGAAAGATAGATGGAATAGTGATTGTACGCGTAGCTGCGTGAAGTCGGTAGAGTGGAATGGCCAGATGACGATGACGAAATTGTCTAATGGTCGTTTAGGCACTCGTCTAGTTGAGTTTAGGCGATGTGTCGAATTTTGGGTGCTTTGGGAAGAAAGTAATTTTCAATTGAGTAACACTTGAAGATGGCCCACACCTTATATTCGATTAAATGCATTCAACCGTGAAAGTTAAACGTATTTCTAATCAACGCGTTTACGTTTTATTCCTTTCCGTTCCAGTTGTACTGTAAAGACTTGCAACGAAATAGGACTTTTCTTTCCAAGCAGTGACAACAAGCGGGCAGGCAGTAAGGATGGAGGATTCAACAAACGCAATGGCAGGAATGGATCAGCAGCAATTGTTGGGGGCCGGTAACGCGGGCTACGAGAACAATGGTTCGGCACCGGCACCGACACCCTGCTATGACGATCTGTTCCCGGCACTGCCGGAGAGTGAGCCGCCGCGCTTTAACAGCACCTTGTCGCCGGCCACGCAGAGCATGCGCGTCGGTAGCTCGATCGTAACGCAGGTGTTTATGGTCGGGTCCGGCGAGCGCAAGTACGATTCGGACAAGTTCGGCGAGGGCGAGTCGCTGCGCACGTGCCAATCGATCATGAAGGAAACAAATGCACACATCGAGATCTCGAGCGGCAAGGACCAGTCGCTGACGTTCCTGGTGACGGGTAAGGTGCAGGAGGTGCTTGAGGCACGTCGCAAGATACTGGTACACTTCCAGACGCAAGCAAGCAAGACGATTAACATCCCGCGCGAGCATCACCGCTGGATTCTCGGCAAGAAGGGTGACCGTTTGCGCGAGCTGGAACGCACGACCTCGACCAAGATCAATGTGCCGCGCATTAGCGACGAGTCGGATGCGATCACCATACTCGGCACGAAGGAGGGCATCGAGAAGGCGGAACACGAGATCCGCACCATGTCGGACGAGCAGTCGCGCAAGGCGTTCGAGCGGTTCAATGTGCCGAAAATCTACCATCCGTTCATACTCGGCGCGTACGGTGAGAATCTGCAGAAGATGATGGAGGAAACGGGTGCGAAGATAAACGTGCCGCCGCAGTCCGTGCAGAATGACGAGATCATCATCACGGGCGAGAAGGAGGGCGTGCTGGCGGCGAAAGCACGCGTCGAAGCCATCTACAAGGAGATGGAGAAGAAGTGTACGTTCGTCGGCGTGGAGGTGGTACGCGCGCAACACAGGTACGTGTACGGACCGCGCGGATCCACCATCCAGGAGATACTGCAGACGACGGGCGTATCGGTGGAGATGCCACCGAGCGATTCCACCAGCGACACGATCACGCTGCGCGGTCCCCAGGACAAGCTGGGCAATGCGCTGAACGTGGTGTACCAGAAGGCGCACTCGATCCGCACGGAGGTGCTCGAATGTCCGCAGTGGATTCACAAGTACATTATCGGTCGCGAAGGTGGCCACATCAAGGAGTTCTCCCTCCAGCATCCGAACGTGCATGTGGAGTTTAGTGAGGACAAGATCAAGATCGATGGACCGCCGGAACAGGTGTCGAAAGCGTCCGAAGAGCTGCAAAAGATGGTGAATGATTTGACCGGTCGGCTGAGGCTCGCCGAGATGGTGGTCGATCCGGTGCACTGCAAGCACATCATCGGTAAAGCGGGTGCCAACATCAACCGTATGAAGGAGGAGTACGACGTGCAGATCAACATCGACGAGAAGGGTGCCAAACCGATCCGCATCGAGGGTCCGGTCGAAGGTGTGGCCAAGGCACAACAGGAGCTGCTGGAGAAGATTGCGAAATGGGAAAACGAAAAGGAAGCATCCATCATCATCGATCACCGGCTGTTTAAGACGATCATCGGTGCGAAGGGTGAAACGATTCGCGAGATACGCGAGAAGCACAACCAGGTGCAGATCGTGTTCCCCGGTCCGAACGACAAGTCGGATATCGTGAAGATACGCGGCATGAAGGAGGACGTCGACCGGTGTCACAAGTATCTGACGCAATACGTGAAGGAGCTGCAGAAAAATTCGTACGTGCTGGAGATGCCGGTGTTTAAGCAATTCGTCAAGTACATCGTGGGCAAGGGTGGAGCGAACATTAAAAAGATCCGCGACGAGACGCAGACCAAGATCGAATTGCCGTCCGAGAATGACACGAAGGAGGTGATCGTGATTACCGGCAAGCGCGAGAACGTGAACGATGCGCGCGATCGCATCCAGAAGATCCAGAACGAGATGTCGAACATCGTGACGGAGGAGGTTTCGATCCCGGCCAAGCATCATTTGTCGATGATCGGCACGGGCTTCATGCTGATTAACTCGATCATGGAAGAATGTGGCGGTGTGTCGATCAAGTTCCCCAACTCGGATGCGAAGAGCGACAAGGTAGTGATCCGCGGCCCGAAGGAGGATGTGGAGCGTGCCAAGCAGCAGCTGCTGGAGCTGGCAAGCGAGAAAGAGTTATCCTCGTACTCGGTGCAGATCCGCGCAAAGTCGCAGCATCATAAGTATCTGATCGGCAAGAATGGTGCTTCCATTAAGAAGATTCGTGACAAGACCGGTGCTCGGGTCATCTTCCCAGGTAGGTATCGTTCCCTATTCCGTGGCGTGTACGAGGACGCGCGATGGATGACCAGAGACGAGGAAGTAATGGTTTTGCTATTTTGTTACAGGTGTGAACGATCAGGACAACGAAGTGATCACGATCATCGGCAAAAAGGAGCAAGTGGAAGAGGCGCAGGCAGATCTGGAAGCAATTATCAAGAACATCGATAACATCGTCGAGGACGAAATGATCGTCCTGCCAAAGTACCAC
The DNA here is from genome assembly GCA_000473375.1 of Anopheles culicifacies. Lineage (NCBI taxonomy): Eukaryota > Metazoa > Arthropoda > Insecta > Diptera > Culicidae > Anopheles > Anopheles culicifacies. The sequence goes on along the minus strand of AXCM01005881.1, from coordinate 9,352 downwards.
AAGCACTTCATCTCCAACCGTGGCAAGGTGCTGCATCGCATTGAGGAAGAATGCGGCGGCATGTCGATTTCGTTCCCACGCATGGACCGTGACGATCGTAACGATCGCGTCAAGCTGAAGGGCCCGAAGGATTGCATCGAACCGGCCAAGCAGCGCATCCTGGAGATCGTGCAAGAGCTCGAGTCGATGGTGACAATCGAGTGCTACATTCCTGCTCGCCACCATCGCATCATCATGCGCCGTGGCGGCTCCAAGGTGCAGGCCATTACATCGGAGTTCGGTGTCAACATTAGATTCCCGGAGCGTGGCACCAGCAATATGGAGCCGGCGCCAGTCGCAGTCGAACCGGCACAGCAACAGAACGGCAACGGTGAGGCTATGCCGGCTGCCGAAAATGCTACGGACGCTGGTGCGGTTGTGAACGGGGCCGGTGAACAGCAGCCAGCCGAACCGGTTCAGCGTGCATCGGATCTGGTGCGAATCACTGGCAACAAGGAGAAGTGCGAGCTGGCAAAAGAAGCCCTGCTCGCGCTGGTTCCACTTACCGAGGAGATCAACGTGCCGTGCGATCTGCACCGTTCCCTGATCGGACAGAAGGGCCGCGACGTAAAGGAGCTGATGAACACGTACGATGTGCACATCGAGATGTCACCGCAGGACAAGAAGCTTGACATCATCAAGGTGACGGGCACGAAGACAGCCATCGCCGAAGCGAAGGAAGCGATTGCGGAGCGCATCAAGCACCTGGAGGCGGATCGCAAGGATCGCGAACTGCGCTCGTTCGAGGTCAAGCTGGAGGTGGATCCGGTTTATCATCAAAAGATCATTGGCCGGCGCGGTGTGGTTATCAACAAGATACGCGCCAACCATGACGTGCAGATTACCTTCCCGAAGCAGGACGATCCGCAGAACAGCATCATCACGATCCAGGGCTACGAAGAGAAGGCACTGGCGGCGAGGGACGAAATTTTGGCCATGGTGGACACGCTCAGCTCGGTGTACAAGGAGGAGATCCATCTCGACGAACGCGTGCATCGTCGCTTTATCGGCTTCCGTGGCAAGCGGCTGCGCGAGATTAAGGAACAGTACGGTGTGGATATTACCTTCCCGCGCATGGACGATGCGGACAAGTCGCTGGTAACGCTCGCGGGCACACCGGACAACGTCGAGGCGTGCCGTGACTATCTGCTCAACCTGGAGGAAGAGTTCCTGCAGGACGTGTCTGCGGCACCGACCCAGCCGACCTCCTTCTCGCAGATTATGGAAGATACGATGGCAAACCAGCAAACCAACAAGCAAGGCTTCGTTGTAAGCGGTGCACCTTGGGAGCGTAAGGCTGCCCCGAACACACAGTCGCTGGAGGACTTCCCTGATTTTGGCGGGCTCGGCGGTGGTCCGGGTGGACCGGCCGCTACTAATGCGGATACCAACACGCAGACGCCAATCAATTCCGCCTGGAATGCCAAGCATTAAGCGCGGGTTACGTGAGGTGAGAAGTGCATAGTGTGTGTTCGTGTGGATGTGTTAGCATCCTAGAGGGCTAGAAAAGCAGGCAAATAAGAGGAAGGGCAATAGCATAGAGCATAGAGGGTTATGCCGTGTAAAAAGACTGCATTTTTATGTTTGTTTTGTGGATGCAAGTTAATGTTTTGTTGCTCAAAAATATTCACACAATCATTGGGTTGAGTGCATCTATTATTGATTTTTTGTTTTGTATTGTTTCGCTCTTTCAACATGTCAAACTAATAAACAACGAGATCTAGCAGTGATACGTACGCAAACTAATAACTCTGAGTAGCATTTTAGCATGAGAAAGGTAGTGAGAGAAATCCATGTTTTGTGACAGTGAGGCTTACATACAATAGATCTGATCGCTAGAATCATTTTTAATTCATTTTCTTTTTCTTTTCTTTTTTGTTTTACATCTCAACAGGTGCCGAATGTTTTTGTTCATTTAAACCCCTACCTGTACGCATAAAAGGATTTTCAACGCCTCAATCGACCGGCCCCTGGCAAAAGGAACCCCGACGAAATCTTACAAAAGCAATCATTTATTAGTGGAAACAATTATCTTTTAAGTAGTATATCATCCCCTTCCCCTCCCCCGGGACCGTAAGTCCAAAGCATGGCCTCTCCCCGCCCTCCTCGTCCTCCTCGTCCTCCTCCTTCCGCTACTACCTAATCGCGTCCACTCGGGAGCGGTGAAAATCCTACGAAACTTAGCGGTAAGCATCAGGTGACATGATACGCTAGATATGCTGTGTAGCAGAAGCTCAATCAATCGACGGCCAACAGCAGCAGGGGGGGTACAATATCAAGGTTAGCGGACGAGCGTATATAGAGCGTGTAAAATGAAGCTACGAGCAAAATTTAAACCCGACAAACGCAACTGGAACGGCCAACTTTACTGTTGCTGCCGCACTGCAAACACACGCAGGAACATTGTATCATAACTTTCTAAGGACCCCAACTCTCCTTAAATAATAAAGACAAACAAACAAATAACCAACCAACCAACAGGAAAACATGTTTTGCTCATCCCCCCCGGCATGACCCGGCAAACCTTCGTAGGAGAAACATTATGAGATATGAAGAAGTAAGGGAGAAGAATAATGTTTGTGGTTTGATTGTTTTTTTTTTTTGCTTTACTGTTGCGAATTGTCAATTTTTCCACTCCACTGCGCACGTTTAGGACGGAGAAGACAGGGAGCGCGAGAGAAACGAGTTAGAGAATTAGTAGATTAAACGTATATAGTAGTGGAAAAGAAAACCCCCCTCCTCTTTGCTACACCGACCTTCCTTCCTTGCGCGCCTGTTGTAGCAGCATTGTGTTACGTTTGTTAATCTGTTTTCCGGACCGTGTGCGCGAGAACGTTTTACATGTACTTTCTTTCTATCGCAATTGTAATGTTTTTATGCAGTTTTCCAATCTGGATAATGTGAAAGGACTTGAGAATTAGGGTGTAAACAAAACTAAGTAAAAAGGTGGGTTGAAAACAATGGTAGCAAAGAGAGATATATACACACAATATATATATGAAATATATATATACATATTTTGATAATCAAATATTATTTTCACTATCGTATAAAAACACGGTCTGTGTGTGCGGCACATAATCGCGTCTGTGTGGGATGTTGGTATTTGGTGAGACAGGTCCGCATCCTCTCTTGTTCCCGTCGTTCTCTCCTTTGGCAGACGCATATATTTGTGAAAACAAACAGGTGAAACCGAGCTAAAGACACCAAAACAAAAACAAAAATATGGCAAAAAGAGGTGGTAACACAACACAAAATGCATAAAAGAGGAAAGAATTTCAAACATACAGAAACACAGATAACAATAATAACTGAGTAAACGGAGGGAACTAAACACGTGAAAGTGAATGAGAAAAGGCGAATATGAGAAGAAACGTCATCGGAAGAAGAAAAAATCTGCAATTAGTTGAAATGAAGGAGTGCCCCGAAAGAGAACTAATTATACACTATATATATATATACATATTGAACCTTAGAGCGATAAAAGAAAGGTTAAAAAAAGGAGGCGAAATACTAAATGAAGGACGATCGGTTAAAAGGATGGGCTAAAACAAAACAAAATAAAACAAAAAACAGCTCGGTTAAGTAAACACATATTAGGAGTGCGAAACATAAGAGCTCGAAAAAGCTGCAATACATGAAGGGGAAAAAACGTTTATTTAACGAAAAGCCTACAAAACACTACACGAAACCATGCATAGCGGAGAGTGCATCAGATCGCTTCAATTGAAAGCTAAACACACACACATACAGCCGGACAGGAAAACGAAAAACCCGCTGGTCGTCGTCGCCTGTCGAACCAGAAGAAAAGCCTGTACCTAGGGCTTGTTGTACTATGAAGAGAAAGAGAGAAAGCACGTACACACGGAAGGAGCTGGGACGGAAAGATAGCTGCGTATCTATGTGCATACGAGAATGAGCTCTACATTAGCTTCCTTTTACAAATTAACACGACAAAAACACACAAATGAAAACGAGCGAAACACAGACCCAACAGAGGATCGCTCGCACGGGCCGCATAATTAATGAAAGGTGGGGTGATTAACATTAGTGAGCTAACACAGCTGAGAGGGTCCGAGAACCGTAAACAAAAACTCTGGGAAAGAAAAGCCTCGGAAGTTTGGAAGTGTGTGAAGTTTAAACGCGTCACGTGCTTGGTGCAACCAGAGTGGGAAGCTAATACCTAATTTGTGGTATAATAAAACTTATTACATTTTCTGTAATCATTGCGTGTGATTTGGTTTTTACTTCGTGTGATGATGATGAGCGGTGTCAGCTGAAGAGTACCGATCTCACAAGTAATACGCGTTAGTTCCAGGGTGGGCCATGCAGAGCTAATATTAGTTACAGACGGAGGAGATAAGGCATCTGTAGTGACCTCCCAGGTGAGTATTCCTGTACCTATTGGTGTGCGACCTGCAAGCTCAAAGCGAATTTTATCGAGAGAGTTCAGAAATTTTACACTAAAATTGTCATCAGACGTCTTTGGGGCGGTTCGGTGGCCGAGGAGACTGAGGCGCCGGTCTTCGTACGGACAGGACCGAGGTTCGAATCCCATCCGGGCTGTTCCCCCGCACGCATGACTGACTATCCTATTGCGGGTACATTCAAGTCACGAAAGCCCGAAATGGCAGGCCAAGACCTCTCGAGGTTGTAGAGCCAGAGAAGAAGAAGTCATCAGACGTCTTGGGTGTCGAACAAAAGCTCCACAAAAGAAACACTGAAGTCCAGGTTCTACTGGTTCCCCTGATCGCCTATTGGCTATGTTGCAACTGATGTTTTTCGTATACATTTCTGTTCTTCCTCCTTTTTGCTGATGTTTAAATAAAACAACATGACGGATTTGCCGATGGACGATGGACCTTAAAAATGGCCTATTCCCATCCAGAGTAGCAACCACTGTGCATCGTTTTCCCGCTCATCGATGCACGCTTGCATGCAATATTCTGCCCGCTTGCACACAACACTGCAGTCACGGTCGTCGTCCACGTTACCATAGCAACGACACTAACAAAAACATCAACAAATCGAACTAATTTTCCTCACCAGCATCAACCTTGCATTGTTTTCGCGCGTTGCCTTCCTTTTCCGATTTTCGTGTTTGTGTGTTGTGCTGCTTCATTACGGACGTGCTAAAATGGTAGCACGACGTATCTTCATTTGCCCACGCTAACCTGCTAAACCTGTATATGTGTGTGTGCATTCGTTTGTGTGGCAATCAAAATTTGCATTGTGCTAGGTGTTGGAACCACAGGTTCCGTGCAGTGAAGCATTCATATTGTACTGGTAAGGGCGAACAATGGGGAAGGATTCGGTGCGTGAGAAGGACACCACCAGCGTAATGATGGCGAGTGGCAGCAGAAGGTCGGGCCGTCCGGTCAGTGCCTCACCGTACTCGGAAAACTATCGGCCACCGATCGATCTCTGCCAGCGTCATCTTATAAACCACCGACTGATGGTGTCGAAGTTGACGCGCCGCGAGCTGGAGGACAAGTATCTAAGCCTGTGTGACGAAAATTACACCATCAAGAAACGGTTCCTGGAGCAGGAGGAGCATATCAAGCGGTTGAAAACGAAGCTGACGCGATTATCGAATGAGAGTAATAATCGGTCCAAGTCACGCCTCGATATGGCCTCGAGCGAACACTACAGGTAAGCGTTTACATCTTGCCCGTGTGCTGTTCCACGCTGTTCGCAGACGTTATCCTGTGTCCTGTTGCCTTTCAGCAGATTGCACGATCTGGAGCTCCAGCGGCGGGAACTGCACGAAAAGCTGGAAGCACTTCGCCGGGCAACGTCCACCGAAGGACGTCGAATGGAGAGTGGCAGCAAGGTTAACAGCAGATCTGGCACGGCAAGAACAAGCGCTGTGAACCAACGGCGCTCGAAGAGTGCACGTCCGGCCAAGGATCACGATGCGAGTCGTCGAGAGTGCAAGTCGTCGTCACCGTCGAACGATGGCTACGATGAGGAGGAGGACGATCGTCACCATCATCCGGTGGGCCGTCCCAGTACGGACGATCGAACCGAGGACGATGATGAGGATAGTGCTGGACGGATGACGCATCGGAACAATCACCGCAAGTCGTACGGTGCGGACGATGAAGAGGAAGATGACGATGACGACAATGGGGACGGTGCGGGAGTTGATGAGGATCGGGACGTACTGTCCGGGGACAGTGATGATCTGCCCCGTAGCGAACGCGAGTCTGGTGGCTTGGATGCTAATGGAACTGTGGGAGCAAGTACAAAGACGATTGCAAAGGATCGCCGTCATGGTACCGCAAAGTCCAAAGCCCGCCAGACGCAATGTCCGGACTGTGAGCGCCATCGTACCGAGCAGCAAACGCGTGAAACAGACCTCGTCAAAATGAAGCTAAACATCAAGTATCTGCACAAGGTTAGTTGGTATCGATTTTTGGTGTCTGCCCACGTGCAACCAAAGGCGCAAATCCTTTCTTTTTTTTTTTGCTCCCCTGTCTTTATGCAATAGGAGCTGCAAAATGAAAAGGAAAAGAGCACACTGCTGGCGCGGCAGCTGGAGGAGAAACTGTCGTACGAAATTATGAAGCGCAACGCGGTAGAAAACCTCGAAATACTCAACCTCAACCGACAGGTGGAGGATCTGGCGAAGGAACTGCAGCGACAGGTGGACGAACAGAAGCGCTCGATGGAGCACGAGATGCGGAAGCAAGGTAGGAGAAAGTGAGCAATGGCAGGTTCTGCTTGTTATAGCGATTATGTATGCATACAGCGGCTCTAATAATCTATCTCTCGAAGGTTTCGTTACGTATGCCTCTTTTACTCTCTGTGTACAACCGAAATCCAGTTCTCTTTTTTCGAACAAACTTTTCTCACTGAGAGGATATCACAGTAGAGACTAGCCTTTTTTTTGAATGTCTCGATAGTTCAAGATCGTTTAGAAATTAATCTCAGCCTCCGATCTATCTCCGTTCTCAGGTGATCTTGAAGCCCAAATACGCAAGGAGAAAGACAAAAATGTTTCGCTGTTCGAAGAATGTGAACGTTTGAAGAAGAACATCGAAAAGCTTAAGGAGAATATGTCCGAAGTGGAGGTAAGAGTGTCCGGTCAACTGAAAGCTACAGTTTAAACAGACTCTAAACACGTACATATGCATTCCTCTTTCCATTCGGGTGCGAAGATTGAGCGCGACTTTTTGAAGCGACAGCAGGAAAACTTCACCAAAATTGTGGACGAAAACAAGCTGCTCAAGTACCAGCTGGACGAGCTGAGGAAACAGAACGAGGAGCTGCTGAAACAGATCGACACGCTGAAGGAGGAGGAACTCGTTACGAAGGAATCGCAGCGCGAGTTGCTGGAAAAGCTCAAGACGTTACAGCAGGACAACGATACACTGTCGGTGATGTTGGAAGGTTTGCGCACCGAGAACGAACTGCTGGCCGAGGAAAGAACACAGCTAGAGCACAGTCTCAAGAGTTTGGAAGGTTGGTACCGTGTACCGTTGCAAGAGTGCTTTCATAATATATATTTCTTTTACATTTCTAGCCTCGCCCATCAAAGAAGTTCGCCCAGTATCACCGGTAGGTTAAACGATAGGCGTCTTTTGACTTCCTCCTACACATTATGGACTGGTTAGATGACTTTAGACTGTCAACATGTTTTCCTTCCGTATGTGACCACTAATTCCTTACCTGGGTGGCTTTTAACGGTTACCACGACATACTAATATAAAAGACACTTTTGCTTGGTTAGTTAGAGCGAATATGAAAAAGTGTGATAATAGAAAAAGATATGTGTCTATCGATAATGGTTCTACTGCAGAGTATAGTAATCAAAAATGAAATAAATTGGTCTTATGGAAATAATTTCTTTTTTGATGACTTCAGGCACGTCCGTCGGTGAATGCGTCGGTACAAACTGAACGGGACGCACTAGAGAAACACGGTACACGAATTCCCGAAAAAGTTGAACCAAGCAAGGTGATTCTCAAGGAACCGTTGCCCGTTGAGCGAAAAGAATATGAGCGTGAGGCGTTTCCGGTCGTTTCAACGCCACTGTCCAAACGTCGTTCTTCGGTGGCCGCACGTATGAGCCGTGAACGGCATGCTTACGAGGCGGCTGATGCAGCTCAACAGCTGTTCCGGCAGGTAAGCGTCAGTCAGATGATACCGAAGCTCTCACAAATCATGAACAATCGTACTGATGAGACACCGAGACCAAACAATGTTGAGCTGTTGATAGCGAACAGCTACCCTGAAACGTTGGAGGTAAGTGTTTGCGTTTACTTTGGACCTTTGCCAAAGTTCTCTTGCGCCATCTATTATTCACTAGCTTAAGCATAACGGTGCACTAATGTGCCTATGTATTCTCCATTACTGTAGAAATCGTTCCGGGAGAATGAACAGTTCTACGCATTGCAAAGCGCTGCAAGGCGTAGAAATACTGATCGAAGCTCAATACTATCGTCTGCCTCCGAAAAACGACGAATCTCTTTTCTGGATGATACCACCTCGAGTGAACCAGGTTTGAAGATAGGTACCGTTGTCAGTATCGTACAATACGTATCAGCTCAGCTAACGTCTCCTCTCTCACACTGCAGATGAGGACAACTCGGTGCAAGCAAATTATGCCCGATTATTCAACATACAACGTATTCCCTCGATGTGGCACACGATAGCAGAGCAGTCGCTTCCAACAACATCCACCGTACCGAATCAAACATTAAAACCCGAGCGTTACGAGGCCGATACGCTTGCGATCGAGGTCCGATCCGTGCGATGGAATGAATCAGCCGTCGATCGATTACTAGCGGCCAACGTGTCACTTTACTATGTCGAGTTTACCTTTCTCGGGCTTTATGGCCATCGGTTGGAAACGCCACACTCGGCAAAGCTCGTTACCGAGCAAGGTGAAGTACGGCTAGATCATGCATTCAACTTTCGGGTAGATATAGAACTGGACACCAACCGGCACGCAGAACGTCGCGCAGCGCTGCAGAAAATGTTATGCCCGAAGGGTAACGATGCGATACGTTTCGTGGTGGTGAATGAGGGTTGCGACACCGCGGACATTGCTGGGCGATACGCCAGTGCGGATATTGGATACGCTTCCATCAAGCTTCGGGACGAGTTGCGGAAAGTACAGTACGATTCGCAATTGGTTGTCGAAGCACCGATTTATGATTTTGCACACGAGCACGATGAACTGGGTAAAATGACGATTAAGTTCGACAACATTAAACTGCCGCTGTCACTGATGCAGAATGCATCTTAGTGGAACTGATTTTTTTTTTAATTTAACGACAAAATTCAAAGTCTCAGCTAGACTTGA
>AXCM01005880.1:0-16728 GCA_000473375.1 Anopheles culicifacies | reverse complement strand
GAGTAAATGAGAGTGATGGAGCAGGCACTACCGCCGGAGATTGTATTACCCGATATTCCCGGCTACTCGCTTTCCATCCTAAAATGCTCCGAAATGAAAATCGATACAGGAAATGACCTCGATGATGGCATGTTGAGATAGGCATGGGTAAAGCAGGGAAAACCAGAGAAAGGAAAATGAGAGAGCAGAAACCGTGCCACCGTTGTTATTGTAACGCGCCCGGTACTAATTCTCAAGGTGGCAAGGACTTTACAAAAAAAAAAAAAAACTTTACTCAACGGTAAATTGAAACGAACTTTGCCCCGCTGCGCACACTCAGGACTGACATGCACTTTCGTTGGCGATTGTTGTTGTTCCCTCGGTTGGGTGGGTTTTGATTTCCTACCGGGACAAGATGGGTTGTTAAATGATTTTAGTTTCTCCCGTTTCGATTTCAATTAATCGGAAACGTGCAACACGGAAACCACTTGCCGAATGAGGTGAAGGGCGTGTTCTATTCGGACCGCCACAGTCCAGTTTAATTTGGAGTACTCACAAAAGGGCATCGAGATATACAAACAGAAAAAAGTTCACAGAACACATAAACTGAACGGTTTTAGTATGCATTAAAATGTATCTAACAATTTTATTCCTGTTTTTTTCGTTTCAGGTAAGCATCTTTATAGCAACACAACATATAAATGTTTCATCAGCCGGAAGTTGTTCAAATAAGTGAGCATTAAAAACATTTCCTTCATAAGTTTCGGTACGCGAAATGGTCATCAAATGGTCTACAAATGTAAACACAAACAAGTAAACCGGCTCGAATATTGCCACCATGCAGCCCTGTTCAATGGCTAATGTAAATTTGTGTTACTTTTACTGTTGTCCTTATCGATCCTTCCGGTTAAAATTGATTCTTGAAGGAGTTTGTTGGAAAATTCTTTTCCGGAGGTTTTTTTCGAGGCTTTTCGAGTTTTCCCTTGATCCCTCCTACGATGGCGTGGAATAAAAAGCTTATTTGCGTTCGATTTTAGCTATTATGGGGGACAATCGTACATGCCAGGGGAGAGCGAACCATCGACGAATGAAATCAAATAAAATAGTTGCCCATTTGTGTAGGAGAATAGTATTCATGTGTGTAAATAGAACCTGTTTTGATCGATTTTCGTACCGAACTGAATGGTTTGTTTTGGGAAAATTGTTTCTTGCCATGAAATGCTTCGAAAGGTTATGTATTTTTCTGTGTTTTTTTTTTTTCTTTTGGAAATATTGTACTACATGTCAATGTTTCTTTCTTTCATATCTTCTAAAGAAATTTGTTTCAAAGTATTTTTTTATGAACTGGCAAGCAAGTGGTGCTTACCAAACCAAAAGCTTTTCAGCTTTAAACAAATTTTATTTTTCAATTTTATTACGCGTGTATAATATTTTATTGGTTAATTGGCGTGTTTTCGTTTTTCGAGGCATGCTGTATTGCAAGGATAAAAATTGTATTGCATGAGTTTATATCCACATGCAAGTGTTTCAAATGGCTATAATCCAAAATCAGATTAGACATTATAGAACGAAAATATCTCCATCGGCAAATTTCGTCATGCTTACACGCTAAGCCTAACATGCAAACAAACTTGCAGCAATCAGGAAAGCATGACGATTTTGCCAGCAAACATAAATGAGAGTGTACAATAGACTAGATTAGATCTCTTTCCCTGTCAAATTTGATGTCTACCCATTGTTTTAAGAGACTGTTTTAATAACGTTCTTTAAATGGACTCTTTCAGTATTAACAGAGCTGTAAGATAGTTTTACTGGAACCTGTAAGATCCTGTATCTTCGTAGAATCAGCAATTTTGAAGAAGCTTTGTTTTTATGTATCTTTATTGTGTCAATATGAAATAAAATTATCTTGTGAGCATTGTGAAACATGTAACGTAAATTTCAAGTAAAACAAAATTGTTGGCGTACATTCGAAAACACTACTAGCGGTTACACACCCAAATTTGCGTGAATGAGGCTTTTCAATGGTTTCACTGTTGGATCGAATATGCAAAACAAACGTCCGATTGCGATGATAAAGCGAAGTTTCGGCAGTTTATTTATCATTCTGCTCGATAGAAGAAACCTGCCAAACGATTACCGTCCCTGACCTTGATGATTTATTCGCATTTAAATAAATGCCAGTGCTGACAATATTTATGAAGCTCCGGTAGCTTTTTGTTGTTGTTCAATGCGTGGCACGGGTTTTATTTCCGATTTTCCGATGCAGATTTGCTTTCGTTTTCGGTAGGAAAATTGCCATCACGCAATGGTAAGCTTTTTTGTTCTACTCCCAAAGGACGGTGCGTGTCTAACTGTCTTATCACTCTATCATGGGTAGGATTTCTTGTTTTTATTAAAACTTTGTTATCCATTGAACTAGTTTATTCGTTCGTTTGAGTGGATTTTACCTTAATGTTACACACAGAAGAAAATTTCATTTCACTTCTAGCTCGCAGCGGAAGACGGTTTTGTAGTCCTTCAGCTGTCTGTTTGTGTGTAGGCTGCATACAACTTTAATGCACGTCGATTCGTCTGCAGCAGGTTGGAAAAAAAGTAGCCCTTGATTCGAATCGACAGTCGGTGGGCTTCAAGAAACAATTGGTAGAAAGGGTGAGGAGAAGGGAAAGGAACATTGTAAAAGCGCCAATGTTAGCTGTCCGGCATGTTTGACCATTTGGGTGGCCATGGGTACGCGCTGTGCAATGGATGGTGTGCGCATGCAGAATACGAATGCTTAACACACAAACTCACTGTTTCTTGCATGTGGGAATCGTGATCGAGTCTGACAGCTCGACCAACTTCTGCAAACTCGTGGTGGTGTTTGCTATCGTTCGGAATGGTTCTTCTGGGTGGGTAGTATGGCAAGGCAAAAGTGGACGTTGTTTGTCCGGGTGGTCAGGACATTCAACAGTGCCATCGTTTGTGTGTGTGTGTGTACAAGGCTGATTGATTTATTATGTGTTCAGGAGAAATATATATCGAATGAAATAGTTTAAAAGAATTTTTACAAAAAAATATTAAATAAATTAATGGAATTTTCTAGAATACTTGATATAACTAATAAAAAACATCCGACACCTGGAACATTTGTCAGTTAATTAAAATAATAAGCATATTAATGTTTTTAAAGCAACACTTAAAAGTTACCTTTAATGTCGTCGTCCTTAAGAAATGTTATCCATGTTGAAAACGTAACTGGTAAACAAAATTTTTGTGGTAAAAAATAATTTTAATGTTCAAATATTTGGCTTCTACTCTCCAGCAGTACTCAGGCTATGAGTAAACAGTGTAGTTACTAACACACGCACGCTCAACCTCACACTGATGACCTACAAACCACAGTGAAGAAAGTGTTGGAGGTTTGGTCCTTGAATGCGCCGCGGTACTATGTTTGTGTCCTACGCCCTTTTGCCATTCGCGATACCTGCATACACACAAACGCGTGCGCCCGTGCAAACGGTATTTATACAAACAAATAGCACATTCATCCATTTTGCGAGCTTCGTGCGTGAAACCAGTACACAGCGCTGTGTTGGAGGATGAGTTCACAAACAAAATAAAGAACGTGGGGTAGAGTGGGAAAATATCACCCGCACGGGTAAAAGGGAAAACATAAAACAGTGTATGTAGCGTAAAAACGTGAAAAATGCCAAGTAAAACAAAAACATTAACAACGATAAATGGATCACGATAAAAGGAGGGAAATTGTGAGGTGTGTTGTGGAGCAAAATGGTGTTTTTGGGGTTTTCGGGAACGGCGTTTCGCATATCCGGCTGTTTTCCATTCGTTCGCCACGGTTGCGAAAAGTGTCGAAATAGGGTGTAATTATTCCCTACAACAACGTTTGACCTGTACTGCCACACGCATGCATCACGGTAGTGGAGTAGATAAAGCGTGTAATGGAAATGAGAGTTTGTTTGGAATGTTTTTGAACGGACAGATAATCGGATATTGTAACAGATTAAACGGTAGTTGATTGTCAAGCGTTAGGATTCGCATAATTTACTTTCATCGGGATCCAATGTTACAATGATGCATGCACTGTTTAGATCTTTTTTTGCTCCTAAATGAGGTTCTAAAACGAGTCAATCTCACGTTTTGCCTATCGCACAGAATCAATAGTGACTTGTTTATCTGAGCTGTAAATAAAACATATTTATTCGGCAAACTCTTTCCCACACCCTGATGCCTTGTTCATCGATCCAATCATCTCGACATTGTCCCTGTCATGTTCAATTAAAGCCTAAACCTTCGCCCAAACGCCCTTTGCATTCAACATTTGGGTTCCCTTTTCGTTAGCATCGCTTTTAATGACTCTCTCGCACTGCCGGGTGGAGGAGTGAATAAAAACGTTCCATCTTACTTCAGTGCATGTGAGGTGAATCGTTTTTTTTACTGTGTGTCGAGACAAATGCACTCCTCCACGAAAAATCGACTGCAAATGGGACTAAACTGCTAAACAAAAGCATCACCAAATAGTCTCCACCAGCAGTGCAAACCGACCCCCATCAAACCAACGGTAACATGCTGGTTCGTTATGTAGAAATGCATCCTTTGCATCGGTTCCGGCCGAGCTCTCGGAAGTGTGCGGACGAACTTATTCTTCCATTCCTCCATCTCACTCAACAACCAATTCAAGAGCTCATTTATGTTTTGGGGCGTCGATTCGTTAGCGAGACTCCGCTGTCAGCCAGACTGATTCTTAATTGGTGTCTATTCTTTTTTTCCTCCTTTCTGCCGTAGCTATGGGTGCCTTCTTGCTGGGCGCCAACGCCAGTCTTCATTGGCAATGCTGCGGCATTCAAGTTTTTTTTGGGCAGCAGTGCTGCGGTGCACTATCGCGACGTTCTTGTGAATCGTAAATCACGCGTTAAAACAAGCAAACATAATAATTTCCAATCGAGTTAATTTTCCTGAATTATTAACGCACACAAACACCATGTCGGTGTCATTCAGACGAACGGGAGAGGAAGAGGAAGAAAAAAAAAGTCGGCGTATTTTTTTATTTTTAATGTGAAGTTAACCAGTGTGATCTGTTGATACACAATTAATTTGAGGCTATTCAGTTTTGTTTGCCAATATTCAGTAACTTATTTTAATAATCATTAAATTAAAATGTTATCGCAACAATGTTTTTTGTTACAGGCTTTGTCGTCAAATTTTGCTTGTAAATCACCAAGTTTGGCTATGCTCGTTAATTTTAATCTCTATGACAGTGATTCTCAAACTATTTTTATCCAGCGCCTACATTTAAGGGAGATTGATGCCAACCCTTCTCAAAGATGATGAATAATGTACCTATAGTCTTCAATTTCACTTTTCATCTCGCACTAAAGAATTAATTATCTATAATTGCAGTGTGAAAGATTTACTTGAATATTCTCTATTGAAGGTCAACGCTTTTTTCCACTATTTGTGAGTTAATAAATGTATGGTATATTTATAAAGCACTTGCCCTGGTATTTTTCTGTCAAAAATTGAAATAAGCTTTGAAACTGATGTAAAAAAAGTTATAAATTTAATTTTTAGGTGGAACAGCACGAAGACATATCATACAATTGTTAGTTTGATTGTTATCACTATGTCAAACTGGCAATTTTAATAAATGTTTGCCCCAAAGCCACCAATTTTTGGATGTGACTGTAAAGAAAACATACAAACATTTTTATTTAATTACTTTTGACTTCATAGATCACACTAAAGACATTTTAATATAGGTTTTTTGTTTAACTGCATTGACTTCTGTTGACTCATCTATAGATATAATACTTGAAAAACATTTTTTATGCATTTTTCCAAATTTTTCCTAATAACCCACGTTAAGCTCTCATATTCTTCGCCAGTTGAGAAAACGAGTGGGTTAGTGTGGGCACTTAAAGTGAACTCTTCATGAAGAAGAGAACGTGTCCCGCACACATTTCCTACCTTCTATTTTTCTTTCCATGTGAATGCACCACACCGGATGCATGCTTCGAGTCGTTTAGCTACCAATAAATTGACCAGATTGATCCATATTATTATTTTTTCCCTCATTTACGCCTATGCTTCAGTGTAGACTATTCTCCCAACCACTTTCACTGTTTTCTATCTTCGATCAAGCCACGTGCTGAGACGGTGGTGGAGATGGGACCCATTTTCATGGTTAAATTCGTTAGCATCCCCACTGGTTCGCTGTCGACATTCAGTCAGTGGGGCTGGTGATTTAGTTTGGTTTCAAAAATTTGGTTAATCCAGTTGAGACTCTCAACTAATGGCCTGCTTACGGATAAACTGTGGGGTGCCATGGTAGCGTTTTGCTAAGTGGCAATAATTTTTCGGTTGTTTTTGGTGTTGCGTTTAGTGGGTATATTTTTAAACTAATCTCATTTGGCTTACGTTTGATTTCAAACAAGCTTACTAAATCGGTGGTATTGTGCAGTGCATGATAAATGATTCGAAACCTTGCTTGAAGCATTGCTTATGTTGTTACATTGTTTTTAAAACAATTTAAAAATGCATAGAGAAATGTAGCCTTGGATAGCGTTTACATAATAGGCTTAAACATTGTTTTAAACCGCATACCGCACCGTTCGACGGTGGCGAACAGAAAACACCAAGCGAGTAAGCTAATAACGTTACGCCGACCAGAAAGCAAAACCTGCTCATAATTTATAATTGTTCTTTGCTAACTAGTTTAGATCATACTACGTCAACCGCAAAGTCGGCGGACGGTCTGCAAAAATCGTTTGTCGGAAAATTGTTCTCCGCTCACCATTCATTCTCCCTGTCAGTTACCCTCGCAAGGAGTTCTTCGCTTCTTTAGCTATTCTATTGCTGTAGAATATTAAATTACGTCAAAATTGTCTCTGATTAGGACCGGGTCTTGCGTTCGTACCGTCCCACAGGGTACGTAATAAGGTACCCGCCGGGTGGCCAACCGGGACGTATCGTAATGTGTACCAGTACCCATCGACCCAAGCTTTGTGCCGCACCGAAGCCAAAGGCCACCCGAAGGAATACTTGAACGAACCGGGTCGTGGTCGGGAAAGCCGATACCATACCTGCTTCCTGGAGCGCCATGTTTGCCGGCTTAACACCGTAACACAAGTGAGCGCGAAACGGCAGGTTTTCCAGCAATTGGAAAACCCCACTTCATCACTCAATCAGCAAATAAGGCAAGAAAAGCTGGGAAGCCGCAGAAAACGGGGCATTTTCCAGTGCTGGTCACCCACGACAGGCTTCGACGATTCTACTGCTGGATAGGTTTTCTTTGCGATTTGAGAGAATGCATTGCTGGCAAAAAAAAGGGAAAACAAGAGCCGGAAAATGAAGATGTGATGCGTGCAGACGTTTTGGCATTCCTTTCTTTGCTTTTGTGTGCTTAAAACGCAGCTAGGAAATCAAGTTTCGTTGCGTAATGAGATTGCTGTTTGTTTTACTCCATTTACTTTCTAGCTCACAAACACAGCCCCATTCATGATGTTTTCAAAACTCTCCTCAAGTGTCCTTTGGCCTCATTGTACAAAAGGGCAAAATACGTCGGTTGTTTATGTTTGCGAAAACCACACAAAAAAATGCTCAAAGTTTTCCCCCCGAAAGTATCCACATGAGAAAGAGGATTTTTTTTCTGTGGTTGTTTTTTCGTGCCAGTTGTTTCCTGTCCAAAACGTTCGAAGTGTGTACACTCGCTGCGTATTATCCGCATTGATTTTCTCAAGTTTTCCCGCTTTGAAATATTACATTTCCGTCCGAGTAGCTTCTGTTAGGGGTTTTCTTTCCTTTCGTGTTTTCTTTTTGTCCTTGTCCGACACCTCACATTCGGTTTGTAAATTGTGTACTTTGCTCAGCAGTGGTGACCACACACAATACAAACAAAATCGGGGAAAAATAGTGAAAAATAATACAACCACAACTTTTTCTAAATTGCAACACAAAAGAGTGGAAAACCGATCCAGTGACAGTAACTGATGCAACTGAAGCGTGCGCTCGTCCGTGGAAAAGTCATTTTTCCTAACCACAACTCGTCGATTCGGCGCTCGGGTTTCCACCCGATTTTCCCGTCGATTTAATGATATATTGCAAAGCAGTATAATGGGTAGAGGAACAAGGATATCAGGTGCAGGTTGATTTTTCTTAGCCAACAGTGGTGTTTTTTTCGTGTGTCTCGTACCTAAAAGAAAATGCATCGTAATTGAAAGCCATCGTGCTCTGTAGTGCGGGAGTGGTGTAGTGTATTTGGTTTTCCGAATTCAATTCTCCGAACAAAAGAGGATTTTAGTTGTTTTTTTTTTTTGCTTTCGTTTCCACGTAGTTGGGAAAGCGCATCGGTGGAAGGTAACGAGAAAATTTAATACTTTTAATAGAGTGTGCAGCTGGCGAACGTGACAGTGGCTCGTGATCGGGGATGGAAAAATCCCGACCATATGTGCCACCGTCTTCAGTTTCACGCTGGTGACTTTGCATTATCGATATTATTTTCCCTTTTTGTGTTTTTATCACCTTCAGCTTTGGGTTGACGAAGAAAGGAAAGAGTCATGGTGTGGTCATTTATTTTGGCCATTTTATCGGGCCCGCTTCTTCCATTACCGAATTAAAACTGACGAGCAATACATCAGTACCAAATTATATTTGATTTTTATTCGAAAAGTTCTGTGTATCAACTCTTGAGACGGCAAGGGATGAATATTTCGAATGGTTTGAATAAATCGTAATTCCCTTTAATTTCCTTTGAAATTGTGCCGAACGGCGTTTCAAAATGATTTCTAAAAAAGAATAACAAAATGATAATGCAATAAAAGATCCCCTCATGGCATCACGGTATTTGACATAGGGCCGGGAGCAAATGGCACTCGTCAGCCGGTTTGTTGCACCCGTTGGGCTCGAGGACTTCCCAGCCGTTCGTGTACGACACGTGTCAAACGTTCGACACTGATTGACATAACCTCTTCGTCGTTGCGCTCCGTCGGATGTGTGTGCGTCGGGTTGTCAACGGTCTTTCTGTGGCAAAACCACTATTTGCTTATTTATTTGCTTTCTTTCGCCGTAAAGTGGCCAGAATAGAAATGGTCCTGTAACGAATGACGAAGGCATGACGCATGGGTTAGCAGGAAGTGATGGACATGTTGCGATGTTGTTGAGGTTTTTTTTTCGGGGTTTGGTTTCTTTTCTTTCCCTTTTTTTGTGATTTGGACTTCATCGTCACAAATATGAATCAATTTCCCTAGTTTTAATATTTTTTGTGTCAATTCGTCATGTTTTGCAGTATTTCTTACAATAGGAATATATTCTATTTGTAAATTTCGTCTTAACTTATAGAGTGCAATGTTTTGATAAATTACGGAAACTTGAAATTAAAATGCGTTTCATAAAACGAAATTATTCGAAGCAATTAACAATACGCAAACACTTTCATTAAAACCCAGTTTAGTTGCAACTTTCCAAATTTCATCAAGTCCGTACAAATCGTTGGTTACAATGAAATTTTAAATATTAATTGACTTGATAAATTAAAATGTATAATTGTTTTTCGTGTTTTAAAAAGAAATTGACCGTTACATATGCTCGTGTTTACCGTTTATCAAATTCAATTTATTTCCGTTTTTACCAACAGGCAAACGAATCCCAAAAAAGTTAGGTTGATCTCAATTGTTATTGATAGCAATTGGCCACTAGCATACCCTCAGCAAGCTGTCCTTTTGTATCAGGATTGACAGTTTCCTTTGTGGTGTTGTGCGTTCAAAACGCTGCAGCATTTTAAGTTGAAATCCCGACCAGCAGTACCCACCAACTGATACAAAGGTATGATGCGACAAGAAGTTCCCTTGCATAGATTCTATAATAGACCGACACCGGACGCACACATCAAACACCGTTTCGCCCATTCGATTGGGTCATCCGAGAAAAGCAAACTCCGATAATTTAGTTGCCAGTTGTGCCTAGTGTGTAATGAAGCCGCTGCACCGGGGTCCTTCTGTCAACGCTAATCCCTTGGCCGGAATTGACAGATTGGAGCTGCTTATCGTGCGTTTGCTCACGGACTGCCCTGTTTGTAAGCTGTGGGTGAGAAAACATGTTGCGCCTGTCAAAATGGAACGCGCAGGAAATAGTCCTCCACCCGATTGCTAATGGTTTTACTCACTATGTTGTGTTGTAGACCTCGGAAGGGCTGAACTGTGTGTTCCTTTTTTTCTCCTCTTCGTTAACTGATGCCTGTCACCTCCAAACCTTACTCAGCGCTCAAAGACACTTTTTTCGTGGCGTATCCTCCAGAATGGGGAAGGCTTCTGATACGGGAGCATTTCCGACACGCTGACTGCAAGACGGCAGAGGACAGTGGAAGACTAATTTGTTTCTTTTATCTCGCTAATCTGACAGCTCTCGACCACTTTCGATCACGCTGGACAACGCGTACCGATGGTCGATTTTGGGTCCGGTGCAACACGGAAACTTTGCTTTGCCGCGTGTTGTTCTTCTTGTGGGTTTTGTTCTTTAATGATGCGTTGTTTTGCTACGGAGCAGACCAATCGATTACTCCCCACTTGACTCGAAAAGGCAAAGCAAGGGCTCGTAGCGTAAGGAAATCGATGTCAGTCAAATCCTGGTGCGGCGATAAAAAAATGCCCAAAAGTGCCACACTGCTGCTGCTTGGCTTACACACCGAGAGACTCGAATGATGGATGAGATCGTATCGTGAGGCATTGGCTTTGATGAGGATTGAGTGGTGTACATACTTTGTTTTGTTGATTTTCGTTCGAGCTTTGGCTGAGCAGCACGAAATGGACTTGCGTTTTAAATGCGATTGCATCACAGCGAATTAGTAACTAACCCCATTTCAATGTTGCTTTCAGCCTTATCGACGGATTGTGTACGATGTTTATGCGATAAGAGGTGTTCCAATTTCAGAAACCATCGATTGTTATAATAATCGATAGGTGTATATACATTTAATCGATTAGCTTTGAGTTACGAATGTAATATTATCTTACATAGGGTTAGTTTTCAATCTGCTAAACTGGTGCAGTAAACTTTAGTTACTTCAAATCTTGCATGAACTCTATCTAGCATAAATAGGGTGAGTGTGAAAATTTGCTTAAGAATCAATTATGCTCTATCGACGGGAATAGATTAGACATTTTCGCTTACAAACATACATTCATGTAATAGTACATAAATGTAAAAGTTGTTTATGCGTCATTAAATTTATGTTACATATTCTGTTACTAATCACATTAACCATCTTAATAATACCAGAATTGTTTTTATTTTACGGATATTTAATTAAACCTTTTAACATTTTACCTTTAATTCAAAAGTTTTCTTTCGTCACATGACCTTTCAATGCCTTGGGCTTAAGTAGGTGAAAAATTACCAACACAACACTTCGTTAAGTGTTTTTTCGCCGTTTTGTAGCGCCTGTTTGCTTCCTGCCTGCTCTACAATATCTCAGGCACTCAAAACAAGAAGGCGAGTTTCATCAGTGATAATTCCAGCACTCGGTGCCCTCCGGCACACGATGGCGGATGGGGACGAAATTTATCTTAATAGAAAATCAGCATACTGGTGTGTTTCCAAAGCCTGTCGCTGTCGCTGGCAGCGGCGGCTGTCGATAACGACGCTATCGAACGACAGCGATCAGGCGGGATGCCACGAATAATTAGCATAATTTAATCATTCTATCATTAAAATTGCTTACGAAATTCCACCGAACGGTGGTCCCGAGGTGGAATCATGGCGAAGGATTTTTTTTTACATTTTATTTTACCTTCACTCCGGGTTCCCACAGTGTGTATCATGAAATTTTGGCTTTCCCCGAAATAACGATGCCTCAACGGTTTCGCTGCGACGTGGTTTTTGATGTTTTTTTTCGTTTTTATCCGGACGAACTATAAAGCCCATGTAACGCAAGCTTAGCGGCGCCGGAAAAAGGTCCTTTTGATCGAGGCAAGGATCGGTGGCGCTTTGATGTATTGTACCGTGCTTAGCGATTTTCCATTGCCGTCAACAGGTCGGATGCTGCTGGGAGGGGGTTGGTGGTTGGTGTGGTACCTTGAGAGGAGGTGTGGGTGATGCTAAAATATGCTTTATCAATTTTTCACAGGATCCATTTTCCAGCTCGCTGCCTCTCATGGTGGTGTTTGTTGATGTTGCTGTTGTTGATCTTCCATTGCTATTTGTAGCAAGCTGTGTATGGCACACCTTACGCGGGATGGTTTTGATGTGGCAGGGCTGTTCGCGTGGAATGCTTTACTTTCATTATTCTCCGCGATGGCAATTTCACCTGCAACGCGTAAGCAATTGTTGATGTTTTCGTTGGCAGCAGCAAAGCGCCAGAACAGTGAACCGAAAACGCGCTCACTCGGTTTATTATTCTTTTTTTGCTTGCGTCCTAAACCCCGGAAGCTACACGCTTTGAATGGAGAAATCGGGAAAATGGCAAAACGCACATACTCAGCGTTGTCGCTCTGCTGGTGCCGCGTACGAAAAGCACACATTGTTGCGGCCCTTTTTTTGCGGATCATCATTGTCTTGCTGGATGTTGGTAAGCTTCGCGCTAGGGACTCGACACAACATGAATACGTCCTGTCTGGCAGATTTATCATTCATAACGCATAATCAACATATGCAACACGTGAGCGTACCAGAAAGAGTAAGCACGAGCTTACGCATCGAACATCCGCTTCTCACGTACCTCGGAATCGAAGAATTTTGAAGCGGGGCTGCATGCTTTCGGTTGGTGAATGAGAGACGAATAGCAAATCCCTTCCGGTTCTGCAGTTTCTGAGAATGTTTCAAATGAGAAGAAAAAAAATCACCCCAGTAAACGACATAAACACTTCGATTTAAACGTCAGAAGACACGTATGTTTGAGCGTGGCTTGTGTGTTCGTTTTTTTTATCCTACAGTTTGCTGCTCAGCCATGGTTGTAGGCTCGCGACTCCAAATACCGTGACGCATTTCAGGTGTAATTGCGCTGAAGCGAAACCACGTAATCCTTTCGCAAGCTGGCATGCCGGTTGGCTTTGGGCATATTGAAGCAAATATGTTGCACTATTGTTTTGCCTTAAATGGAAACAATTTAGGAATACAAATCTTCAACAAACCGAATAGCAACTATTTTATGTTAAATTTTGAAGACTTATTTTAATTTGCCTGTTTTCGTACAAATGAAATAGCAAAATCCATCACATTTGCCTTTATACTTTTATTATGTGTACTATCTGTACTAACTGTACACAATGTGCGGTTGTGGTCCTTACTGACTCTTTTCATCAATGTGGGTGACTGTGCATCCAACTCACTATGCGTGGAAGTACATTTCTTTATTTAATTTTTGTTTGCAACTATCGGTAGAGCAGGCATGCCCAGAGCGAATGATAGAGCCTCACTAGAAAGAGTTCTCTCAAAAAAGAGGTAGCTCACGTCTGAACCTCTTTCAAAATAGACAGCCCACGACTGAGCTTTTTTGAAATTATGCAGATTAGGACTTAGCCTTTTTTGAAAGAGGCTTACGACAGTGCCTCACAAAAAGGAGGTAGCTATAAAAAGAAAAACCTGCAACCGTTTATTCGCTTGCGGATTAGGTTCAGCTCAGCTGACCTAAATGAGGTAGTTGGTCTCAACACTACTAACATCTTAAGAGGGCAGATCTCTTAGTTTTTTTTAATGTGTTGATGTTTTCTACTTATTTGATAAGTGCATTGAGTGTAACCATCTTATATTGAAACACCACTAATAGACACTACTACATCATAGGCCTTATCTATAATTTAACCTGTGTTTGTCACATGTCAACAATTCCAGAAAAATGACTCACAAGTGGTACAAATGACCATAAAATAATAACAAGTGTGATAAAAGAACGTCATTAGTTAAGAAATCTTTTAACCATGTTTCAGTTTAGCAACTATTCAAGATCAAAGTTTACGCCATCGTTAGTTCACCTTTTCGTTCTAATCAACAAACACAAAATTAAACCTATTTTGGCATGTGCTTCAGTCGTGTCGGTACCAAGGCAGAGCAACAGTAATCAAAATAAAACGAAACTTTTTCCTAGAATCCTCCCACAGATCGTATTTCCGTAACGTACGAGCCAAACGTGTGTTTGACGTTCCTCACTGCTTTATGTTGCCATCTTCCGGACGGTTAGGTGGCATGAGATTGCTGCTCCGAAATAAATGATCTTCGAAACGAGAAATGAAGCCAACTTTCTTTGCACATCAGTGGTGGAGGCGTCCCAGTGATGATGCTCCCGTATCTGCCGGGAAGAGAAAGAATACCTTCATGGTGATATTCCCCAACTCAGCCCAACCACGGATATGAATCCGGAAATTTGGAAACTTCTGCCGTGTCTTTCGCTCTCGGATGCAGTCCCATCGAGCCTGGGCCCCTGGGTTTGATTGCTTAGCGAAATGGCACGATAGAAGCTCTGCCGCTCGCACTCTTTCTTTCGCTCGCCGGCATTTGCGTTTGTACATCCGAAAAAGGACATTTGGCGCTCGGCAGTACGGCTGTGGCATAGATTAGCTTTTCTTCATCCGGAGTCATCCACTATGTTTTTTTTCCTCTTCTTGGATCCTGCCAACATAGGTAGGATTGTTGATGCTGAAGCCAGAAAGTAATCCAACGTAGGATAGGTAAGGTTGTTTAACATTTCTTCGCTTCGAAAATGTGGCCGGGTTGTGAGTCTTTTTCGCTAGGTCTCTTTGGTCCGCGTTGGTTAGCCCCGAAGTGGCGATCCACTTTGAAGTCGATGCAATGCAATTTCCTTCCCCCGAGTGTATCAGTGGCTTAGAGAATTGCAATTTTGGATATTGGAATATGGCATCAAGGGGTAGTTAGTTACCGGTGGGTTGCAATGAAGAGTTTTCGAAAGTGAGGTTCCCGCTGCTTTTGTCCGTGGGGTGTATTAGACTTTCGAGTGAACTAAACGCATGATTGAGCGTTGGAATGTCACTTGAAGTGATCGAATATTTGCCAATCTTGTGCCTTGATCTGTGCAAAACAGGAAAAAGGAAAAAAAAATGTAGCAATCGAGGCTAGGACTCTCTGCAATCGTTTGATTACTTAAAACGTTTCTCGATATAAACTTTAACTCAAGTCGCTCGTCTAGTAACCGGTATCTGCAGCAACCTTTTGTTCAATGGTTAGTCACCATTCACACTGTAGCAGCACACCATGAACCTCATTAAATTGCCGTCAGAATGATTGACATCCTTAATCACGCGCTAGCACGGTACCCGGATCCTGGCGAGTTGGTTAAGGGACGTCCCAGCGTTCACTTCAAAACGTCCATGTAACGAGCGGAACCCGTCCTAATCCCCAGTTTGGAGCTTAGGCAGACAGCGAATGTTTATCCTTTTTGGGATCGATCGGTACAGTACAAAGAAAGCCATCCATGACAGCATAATTTCATTGTTTCGTTTCTTAAAGCAACGAACAGGTAGGATCTACCTGTCCGCTTGGTCTTGTGATCTACCGATAGCTTGCTGTTTTGGCAAGTGTACTACGCCATCTATTCGTGGGATCCACGAGAAACGTGGTACGACATCGATGACACAATCCACCTCATGACGCTGAACCGGTGTACGTTTATAAACACGTGAAAACGCAATAATCTCCAAAGACAAAGCAATGACAAACGCATGACTCGTTCCGTTCGTTTCGTGTCGTTGCGTAGTTAAAGCAGAATCGAAAATCATCCGCCTCATCTTAGCCGATAGCATGTGTTCGGAGCGTTACGCCCCCACCTGTACGTTGTTGGCGGTAGCAATTTTGAGGTCGATTTCCTGACATATCGAATGTGAAGAAAGAATCGTACGCTTGCCTCAACAGAAATGCCGCATAGATAGAAAGGCCTGGGAAAACATGACGAGGGTTGGGATGCCAAGGAAGGGTGGGAGGTTATGCAGGCTTAATAAAACACGGGTGACAATAACAAGCTGGGAGTGGGATTTTGAGCGTGGAAATGGGGCGTACCATCACCACCCTCCCGAAATGGAATTATCCGCACGTCGCATCCACTCTCCGTGACAGACATGTTAATTTAATTAGCTTTACTTTCACTTGTCACATGTATGAGATGAAGATAATACACTTCTTCTTCTGCACCGGCCGGTGGAAGATGCGGTCGGTTCCGATAAAGCGAAGCGTTCCTTGGTACTTGCACATCCCTTCGTGCTTGAATGCGTCGGTACACGCGCGTTATGTCGATATGTGTGTACTGGGATGATGCGGCATGTGATGCTGGAAAACTCGAGCACACAAACCCGTGGCCAAAGCGGATTGGGTGCTGTAAGTGATATGTAATGCAGGAATGGAAGAGCGAACGTGATACGGAGTGTTTGTGGGTGTGTGTACACCGTGTGCTATGCGATTTTCACCCCGTCCGAGAAGAAAAGACATTCGGGGACAAACGGTAGATGGTGCGTTGTCCTTTGATGGTGGCAAAAAGGCTCCGAAGCGTGGACGGAATGTTGTAACATCCCCGACCATATTAATTCCCGACGAGGCGATGTTAGAGGGGGGTTTGATTGGTGGGATCCACATTTTTACGGTCACTGATTGTGATGGTTAGCGGGCGCGTCAGGATCAGGCACAAGCGAACGAAACAAACGAGAGAAAAAAAAACGGATCCGTAAAAGGTTAAGAGGACTTCACAGCTCAGTTCAGCCCACTTTGCTCGTTTTGTTTCACTGTGAAAAGAAGCAACAAGCGACATCCAGCTATCAT
>KI424127.1:5262-19093 GCA_000473375.1 Anopheles culicifacies | reverse complement strand
TCTCTCACACAGCCATCACCATTTCGCACACACTCGAATAGCCTTGGATGAGGAAAATTTTAAGAAAACATTCAACTGGTCGTTTCATTCGTCACAG
The DNA here is from genome assembly GCA_000473375.1 of Anopheles culicifacies. Lineage (NCBI taxonomy): Eukaryota > Metazoa > Arthropoda > Insecta > Diptera > Culicidae > Anopheles > Anopheles culicifacies. Next base: position 18,996 of record KI424127.1, on the reverse strand, counting down.
ATTCAGTCATCCGTGTCTCCTCTGTCCGGGTTGCCTATGGTTCCTTCCTGTCCTCACGCGAGCTTCTCACCCACCATTGTCCTTGTACTGGTCAATCAAATACAAGTGAAAACGAGCCACATTACAAATGGTCGCCATTTTATAATGACACCTGTAAATTCATCGCATTTTCCTTCCACCGCAGTTGTTCCGATCGAACGCGCGCGCACACACACAAATCCCGCACCATGAGGTGTGGAAAGACGGGGTGTGGGTTCCGTTGTGGAGGGACGTTAAGTCGAACGACAGACGATTAAAAATGATTACACACCTTCTCCCGCGAACCACATGCACCCCCGAGCGTACGTTCCGTTGGGGCTGAGGGTTGCCTCGATGAAGGTAGTTCAATCCTTCAAAAACCATCAACTATCGACAATGTTGATTATTCCTCCAGCTGGCGCCTGCGACGCCCTCAGCAACAGCACCACAACACGTGGTTTGGATTTGAAATTGTGATTTCATTTTTGCTCCAAAAACCGGTCCCAAGGCGGAGGACGGCCGATAAGGGCACTGCTGTATGTTCCGCTCAGCGAATTTGGTCCCTCAAAACACACGACAATGACTCTTGCTAGCGTTCGAATAATCAACAGGTTGTTGTGTTGGTAACAAAGAACAAATAGAAATCATTAAATAATCTCTCATGCAGCTTTGTGAAACTTGTAACTTTGGAGAGATAAATGCTGTTATGGTTGAAAATATTTACTTACAGTTTGAAATGTATTAATTTCAATGTTTTGTCCTTCGTTAAAATAAATAAAACAAGTAATTAAATTCAACCGCACTGTGGACATGCTCTGCGTCATAACTGTCAATTAGCTAATCAAAACAAAGCTCACCATAGCAACGGCTTGTTTACTTCCTTCAGCATACTAAAAGCTCTTCACCTCGTAGTTCACCTCATCTCACAAACTGCTTGAATCTATCATGCAGACAAAACAAAAACCCCCGCTTTGTTTAATGCTAGCACAGTAGTACAGTTGTGGTACAAAGAAAAATCACTGCTGTAAATAATTCCTTCACGTTGGCGAATCGTGCAGCATAAATAAATAATCCCCCCAACCACTAATCGTTGCTCACCTCATCTCACTGCGTGAGAGAGCAATTGTCAACAATGAGAAAATGGAATGGCAAAAGCAAGAGCGAGAGAGAGGCGTTAACCGTGAGTAAAGGATTCATACTAAGCACACACTAGAAATGGAGTAGGGTGTTTTTAATGTTCTAGAAACATTTTATAGAATTTATTTACTTAACTTCAATTGATGTTGTGATTAAAAATGAGCTTTTTCCGAGTATCGACACAAAACTTTAGGGAGTGTTTTTTATATGTTTTAGTATGATTTTTCACCATTTTTTTTTTCAAAATCTAAACACAGTGTTAGTATCTCTTTTAAAATGTGAGTGTGTTTTATCTTCGCATTTTGAACATTTTTTCTACACCTCCATTCGCCAAATCCCTATAGTGCGAGCAATCTTTACAATCTCGTCCCCGAAGCGCTCGCCGTAGGCATTGCAATTCTCTCACACAAAGCTTCATGCTCGGGGCAGTCGGTGGGAGCTTACTCACCTCACGCACACTGGTTGTTGCCTTTCACCAGCTTCTCATCTCGCGCGGGAGCCTGTTGCTTCGACGGTGCCGCCAATCTCGACTAGTTGCGTTCCAACGTCGTCCACAATCGGTGCTCGGCTTGTTTAAACGCTGCGTTACTGCTGGTCAGTGACTCGAGGCGCCATCGTCCTGCTTCCGTGTGTGTGTTTGCGTTTGTGATCCTTCCGTAGTGTTCGTTATCACCGTTGATATCGGTGCATGTCCCTGTCTCGTTTCGCCGTCCTTCGCTGCTGGTGTGTCCGTGTGTGCTGCTGTGGCGTACCGTGTTGATCCTCGTCCACTCCGGTCACGATGAGCAAGTTCGAGATTTCGGACGATGCGGATGAGCTGAACCAGGAGATCGACGATACCAACTTTCCGACGCGCTCGAACTCGATCAGCTTCGGTGCCGCGAACGGGAACGGTTCGACCGGAAGCCTTAACAACGGGTACGGTCCGTTCGCGAATCGGCGTCGGTCGAGCAGCATCCGGCGCACCGAGAGCGAGATGACCGAGGGTGACGAGAATGGGTACGGGGGCGCGGCGGGGGAAGCTGGCGAAGCGGTCAATAACAACGGTGGCGGTGAAAATGGCGGCGGTCCCTCGACCAATGTGACGGCAATCAGCGGTGGCCTTAATCGGGCCCGTCCGACGCCGATCCGCACGACCAGTTTGTCAGGTGAGGCAGGCGTCAATGGGGCAGACGGCGGTGCCACCACTAACCCGAGCAGTGCACCCCCGCTTAACAGCACACCGAGGGCCATCATGACGCCAGGTATAGAGGGTGGAGCGCGCCTGCACGTGAAGTTCTGTGCGGGACGGACTCACACTCACCAAAGCTTTTCAAGTAACATTCGCTTTCATGGCCGGCCAATCGGTTTTAATGAGTGGTCGAGTTGTTTTAGCTTTTTTTTTGGTTTTAGTCGTTGTTTGCCGTATGTTTGTGGGCATGTTTGTGTATGCGCGCGTGTGTGTGTAAGTTTGTTTCCGCCGGTTATGCGCTCGACAAGCTCTACTATATATGCAACCTGTTGCATTCATTACTCGGTGCATTACTTTACTCCGTTCCATTTTGTTCGGTTATCATCGGTTTCTTGTTTTAGTTTTTTGTTTGACCATTTTATTGCTTCCAAATGTCCGAAGAGCAGCGTAATATACGCCAGTAACCTTCACGGTTAATTCGCTCTCTTGAATCCAACGCACAAGAACAAAACTATCGCAGCAAATAATTCTCTTCTGACAAATGATTTAAAGAAGATAATCTGACACATTCGGTGCGTTAGGAGTTGATGGATGGAGTGAATTGGTGGCTGTGACTTGCCTCAAACACCATTCTAATCCATCCGCCTCCGAAAGCTTGCCGAAGGTCAGTGAGAGGTGAAGCATTTCGTGTTCTGCTGAGATCAAACTAAATGGGTTTGGAACAGGTTTGGACCATTGCTTCGATAACTGTACAACATGCCTTTTATAACCTTGAAAGTTATCTCAACAGCTTCCGTAAACAAGGGAAGCTTTTACTTTTGGAGGTTTTTTGCCTTCCAAGCCCAACTGTCCATCATGTTTGAAGGCATGCAATTTAACGGTGTCCTGTCATACTTTGAGGCGTTTAAAGTGTTAACAAAAATACAATAAACACCCGATAGACTCCCCCCGAATGGGGGAGTTCATTGAAGCCATCAATTTTATTGATGTTTCACTTTCACGAGTCCATCATGTTTTTTTTCTATCCCGTCTCAACAGGCAACATTACCATTACCGCCTGTTGTACATCTTCCAGGGCTTGGTAACACACACAACTATTCGTAGCCGCTGATAATCGGATCCAAGCCACACGAGCGCCATCCGTGTGAATGCGATAAGGGACGTTGTTTACGTACCACTTCCCGTATATTTATGTTGTTTCGTAAAGAAGGCATGAAAATGCTTCTTGACACATTAATCACACGCTTGCTTGCAGCTTTTGGGAGTGGGATTTAATTGGACAATTTGATTGCGTCAATAAGAAGCTTGATTTTAGGAATAGCTTACACACTATTTTGACGGAAATTGTTAGTTCTTTATTCACATTTTAACACATTCCCGAAGCGAGTATGAACATTCATAAGCTTTACACCCACCTGTAACACCTGTCACGGCGTACGATTATGATAATGTTGACCGAACTGCATTTAAAGTTATAACGATCGGGTAGCGTTATCACAGAGCTTGCTGGAACATCAACGCTTACGCGCTCAGTGCCATAAAGTATGCAAATACGATTGCAAATATTCCCCCGTCGCTTTTCGTGGCCCACAGGTGTAAAGCACTGCACACTTCACGACCGAACTGCATCGTGGTAGAGTGCCGGTTTTGGGGATTTTCCTACTTACCCAGCTGTGCATGGTTCGGTATGGATGAGTCGCGCACGGCGGCTGGGAATTTACCTTCCATTACGATGCAAATGATGATGTCAAACGCGCCTCGGTGTGTTTGTGCGGCGAGGACTTGAGGAGATTGCTGGTTGTAATGAATAATTTATCCATGTAAACCGGTTCCGCAGAAAAGGGATATCGAGTACCTTTGAGGTGTGTGGTGGTGTGCGATGTTTCTGTCTGGTTCTGTGGTTGATTAAACAAGCACCGGGGAACAATGTCGTTCAGCTGTAATCAGGACAATAGTGTGCTCTGTGTGCGTGTCTGTCTGTATGCTTGTTTATTGTGTACCGTGTGATGATGCTTTCAACTCCTAAAGTATTAATCCTTCACCTGTACGCCTATTGCAGGACACGAAAAATGTACCTTCCACCATGATCTGGAACTCGACCACAAACCATCGACCCGGGAGGACCTGCTGCCGCTGATGTCCAAGTCCTACCGGATGCTGCTGTCGAGCCTGGGCGAAGATCCGGAACGTCAGGGACTGCTGAAGACACCGGAACGGGCCGCCAAGGCTATGCTCTTCTTCACCAAGGGTTACGACCAGAGTTTGGAAGGTAAGTGACGTTAATGTCTCGGTGCGGCACCGCAAAAACCACACGGGAGTTAAATTTGGAGCGTGTATCGACAATCAAAGTGAATTTTCCCCGCAAAACAAAAAGACCCACCATCTGCGAACAAGAGTTTCTTGTATGCCACTCTCAGTGAGTTCGGTGATGGCACGTACAACATTAACAGGTCCATCATGCAAAGCAACGAAGCTTCAAGTTGACAAAACCACCATTCTGTTCAGGTTCCTTTCACATCGTCAAACAAACGCAGACGAAATGATGCGGGCGACGTTCGTCTTCTTGTCGCTGTCGGGGCTTATCATCCCGATACCCGCAGTTCGTCCAACGACAGGAGTGTCCTGGGTTTTTGTTGCTGCTTGTTGAAAATGGATCAAAGTGTTGACATGCTGTGTCATGCAAACTACCCCTTTTCTTCCCCTTCTGGCAAACAACCTGCTAGCCACAAGCATTCGTGCTGGAAAACCCCCTTCAAGTCCGAAAACGTTGGCAAACATTGGAGTTCTCGGAGCTTGGTAGATGGTATCGTACGCAGCTTGCCCGATCAACTTCGTTTCGGAGTGATCCGTTTCACCGTCCATTGAAGATGTTTAACTCAATTAAATGCCAGAACAGCAACGGAGAATGGCGTTAAAGTGGATGTCGAAGCAGAAGGGATTCGTACCTTCGGCTAATGAATTAGCAAAATAATGCCTCCGAGTTGGTAACTTCTCGAAACTCGGCAACACTTTCGCTTCATTGATAGGTATGGTTTGAATGCCAAATATTGATTTCTGGCCCGCGTTGCTCAGTTTGAACAGAAGTCGATGAACGTAGGTTAGTTCTAATTTTGCTCTGTTATTGTAAGTTATTGGAAAGTAGTTTACTAAGTCCCTCAAGTTTGTACATCCTTTAGTTATTCAATAGTATTTTGGTATAATTTCTATCCATTTATTGGAAGACATACCTGTCTTTGTAAAAGAAGACATAAGTCGGTGTCATCTACCAGCAGCTGTTACCATAAAATGTTCCATTTCTACACTCACAATTGAAATATCATGCTTAACCTTACAATCACTTTTGAACATTAGCCGTGTAATCGATGCAGCCAAAGTTCTTCTGTTCGTGAAACTTCCCTAAAACAATACCAAGACACATACACCATCACCACCAACACCGGTGTTGTAGTGAAACTTGTAGTCTTTGCTTTGGACATCCAACAGGATGGTTAGACATGCCGTACCATGGGGCTCACGTTCAGGACACTTAAACATTTCGTATTTATTATTCACTTAAACCCCAACTTTGAAACTTCAACTCCGACAGTCCACAGTGTCGGTGCACTATTTGCTATGCTCCCGGCAACTTGCTTTCGCCGGAATTGCAACTCCCCGTACAGCACCACTGTTACAAGTGCAGAACCTTGTGCAAATGAAATTAAATCTTCGTTTTCATCTCTGCCGTTGCCGTTTGTTGGAACCTTTTGTTCGTGCAAGCGTTTACTTGCGCCATGATGTGTACTGTTCTGTATGAGTTTCTGTCCTGGTGTTTTTTTTTTTGGTTTTATGCTCGCTTGCGCCTGCTACTTCCTGGCACTTTGAGCTGTACAACTTCTGTCGGTGCCTGCCAGGACATGGAACAGTGAGTTTTGCCCCGTTGGAAAACCGAGCGGACACACTCACATTTATGAAGCTATATTTACCTTCACGGCCACCGGGCGATGGAAGACAATGGGCTCTAAGCGATGCTCAACTGCAGCTTCCAACTAAAATGGGTTCCAATGGAGGGGGTGGTAGTTATGGGAGGTAAATGGATGAGTAAATATGAGAAACGACCAATTTCCACTTGCTTCGTTGTGAAAGTGTCATGTAAAGTGCAGTAATGCGCTCCGGGGGGACAAATCCCTACCAACCACGTACTGGCACAGTGGCACAGACTGGTACAGACTTTGTTGGAGGACGAAACCTTTAATCTAATCACTTCGCTGATTGGAGCACTTGATGTTTTGTCGATCAAAACGAGATAATTCCATTGTAAAACGTAAAGCTCAAGAACAATTTATTTCTAGTTTCCTACAGTCGTTAGTTTCTTTCGATTTTTTTTCATTCTTTTTGCTCCTTTCTTTTATCAATTTCGCATTTAAATCTTACTTCTTTTATTGTATTTTTTTATATTTTCTTATTTCCTCTTTTATTTATGTGTGTTTTTTTACGTTTGACGTGATTTGTGAAACCTCAATCAGTAACTTATAAATTTCTTAACATACTTTAAACACTTGTTCACCAATTTATATTAAACAAAAAGTTTAGATTTTACTTTCAACAAAAATAATAAGCACACTGTATCAATCAGCGATTGCTCTAAGCACACCTTCAACCTTTCCTTAAGTACATTTCGGCGTTCCATGTTCCATGCGGTGATGAGAACGCTTCATCCATTGCACCAACGTACACGGATGAGAAATGGACGATAAGATGTATAAGCACGTACCAGGACGTGTTGCCGAACGGTGCTTTTTTTGCCACTCACTTTATCCTAGCCTCTTGTGTGGGAACTTGTTACACACATTCGCACATTCTCCGTTAAAAATGCGCAAAAGAAGTAACATTTCTGGTTTCCACCAGGCAAGAGTGAAAACGCTCGGTGCTCAACCAGTCACGTTCCGTTTTCCCACTTCCGCAAACCGTTTTCAAGATGCGTTTTCCTGCTTCGAATCAAATGGGAAATGGAAACGGTGCGGGAATGCTGCTGCCCTTTTGCTAGGACGGCTCGCTTCGACACATCGACCGTGACGGGATGATTTTTCCTACAAGTCTACCATTTTTTTTTTGTAACTTTCAACCTTCTTTTATTTTGCTTGTAAATGCTTTCCTTCTCTCGTGCCATCGTACAGTCGCAGAGGACCGGAAATGAGGCAAGAGTTTGTTGAAGATGGTAACGAAAGTGCATGAAAAGAAGGAAGACATTTTTTCTTCCCATTCTCACTCCAACTCTAACATCGCTTGTCTAACGCGGGGAAAAAGGTTTTCCTCGTTCTTTTGCTAGCGTTACTGTGCAAAAGGTACTGTTTGATTTGGAGCATTTCATTTGTCTGTATTCCTTTTTGAAGTGCTTTGATTGTGCGCGACAAAAAAGAAAAGGCAGCTAAAGGGAAATGTATTTACTTTCAAGCACATGGATATTGGTTGTCGATTATTTGTTTGCTTAACTTGTTTTTGTATTACTACTATTTCGTTCTTTTTTATGAATAGTATTGTTTTATTAGATAAATAAGGTGTTTTTTTTAGATAGTCATTTCAAAACCAGTAAAATAAAACGAAATCCAACGACTAATCTCGGTAACGCTTCTGAAAGCGCCTAAAAGTATGCAATCATATGCTTAAGGTTATTTTCGAAGTTACAAAAAGCGTTACAAAACGGTTTCCCGCTTTCGATGCAAATAAATAAAAGGAACTAATAATTTTATGTGCTTAAAAAAATAAAATATTGCCTTTTTGTACAGTCTATCAATTTATTACAATTAGAACTATTTTTTTACGTACCATCCTGTACCTTTTTCAGAGGCCTTGAACGGTGCCGTTTTCGACGAGGATCACGACGAAATGGTCGTGGTGAAGGACATCGAAATGTTCTCCATGTGTGAACACCATCTGGTACCGTTCTACGGTAAAGTTTCGATCGGTTACTTGCCCTGCAAGAAGATTCTCGGGCTGAGCAAGTTGGCCAGGTATGGGTGTGCAAATGCTAAGTTCTTCCGGCTATTTATTTGTTTGGTTTTTCTTTACTTGTTTGCTTCTTTTCTAGAATTGTGGAAATCTTTTCACGCCGCCTTCAGGTGCAGGAACGGTTGACCAAGCAAATCGCCGTCGCTGTCACTCAGGCCGTACAGCCAGCCGGTGTTGCTGTCATCATTGAGGGAGTGTAAGTATTTATGCGCTTTTCGCTGTCCTTAAGGCATGAGTTTAATGACACCTTACTCTTTTTCCCACAGACACATGTGCATGGTGATGCGTGGCGTGCAGAAGATCAACAGCAAAACGGTCACCTCGACCATGCTGGGTGTGTTCCGGGACGATCCGAAAACACGCGAAGAGTTCCTGACGCTCTGTAACAACAAGTGAGCCCGCATCCTGCATCGATCCCCGTCCCGGCCAGTTACGCTACCGACCGTGATCGATGAGTCCGGCAAAAAGGGGAGGAGTATTAAAGAGGCGTAGGGCTACGAATCGTCCACGCGTGCAACTCGTTTAGGGAATCCGTTTAGGGAACACACTCGATATACTCGATTTTAGCTGCCAGTTTGGAGATTTTAGGCTATTTTTTGCGTACAGTATGAGTACGTTCGCAAAACCCCACTTTAAAACATTATTATCCTATTCATCGTTGTTGTAAATGCGTGTATGTGTGTGCGTATGCGCACACCATTGTGTTGTGTGTCCAATGCTTTCGTGAAAAAAGGAAGGACAATAAGTAACAATCCAACCAATTGCATCCATTACATTGTTGCTCTCTACACATAGCGGGAAGGATGCTTCCACGCAAAAAGGCAAATGATACGAAATATTTTAATCAATACAAAGTAAGACATAAAAAAACTGTTATAAAATTTCAATAAAAAAACAGTGTAAATGTGCATTCTATCTTCACTACACTGTTTACTGTTAGGATGTTTATACATATTTTTGAAAACTGGTAACTGTCACGCGAATGGGTCCAAATGTTATCGATTTGAAGCAGAAAAAAACGCAACAAACACAAGTAAGCAAATAACAATACCAAGCGCCATTCACTCGGGTCGCCAAAACTAGTATATACACTGCATAGGGGACACAAAAAGGAGACCACTTTACTGTTGTTTGTTGAAGTTAATACTTTGAGAAGATTGTTGTTGAGTGCAAATGCGACGAAGGAAGGTACCAATACATGTGTGAAGGAAAAAAAAAACAACGCCAAACGCTAAACTGTTCAGTTTCGGAAGGTCTTAATATACAACGATTGCTGTAAGATTTCATATACACTTCACGCTATGATATTGATAGCTCCCAAGCACCTGGTCCCTGGGAGGTGCTGTACCACAGCAAACTGTCTCTTGTACGTTAGATTACGCTCAAGGGAGAAACTAAGCAAGCGATGGCGAACAGTGGAAGTTACACTTTGAACCGGAAACAAGGAGCCTACGAAATATTGTTGTTATACTAGCCGTTATGTCCATACGTGCATAAATAAGTAAATAAATGTAAACGAACATCAACAAGGTAGTGTTTTTATTCTGAGAATAAATCATGTTTTTGAATTAAAATTAAATCTCCGAAAATCAAAGAAGTTTGAAGTGTGGCGAAGATCCTTACTTCACTTGTGTTTCCAAAAGTAATATATTTTTTTATTGTTTTCGTCTTTTTAATTAAGATTTTATCAAACAATAAAAAAAAACTATTTTATATTCCTAGATTCAAAAGAAATACGAATTAAATAAAATCTAAATCCCACGATCAGCGATAATGCGATGGGAAATAGCCCATAGTTCATAGTGATGCGCATTGCATACCAATAGGCGCAAACTGTTTAAATGAATTACATAACTTCGGGGTGTCAAATGCTTACGAAGTGCACAAGCTAACTAATTTATATTAAGAATGTTCTAAACTTATTTTCTATTATGCTTCTGATCTGGTTCTGCTTTTCAAACTATTAGGGGAACAAAATGTTGTTCTACATTTACGATTGATTTTATAGTAATAATCATGTTTACTTGCTTGGAACATTGGAACAGTAATTCAAATGGGCAAAACATTGATTTTGGTTTTTAAACGCTCAACAAGGTCACTTGAACAGGGGGGAGTTAAATTACAACCAAGAATGCAAAAGATCGATAGATTTAACCCTTAACTCGTTTAATCCCTCCATCGATCCATTGGCCTCACAACGATCCTGCACCGCTCTAGGCGCAACCGTGTGCCGAGTTTTATCGATAAGCATCACTGTATTGGTCACCTGTTTTAGAGGTTTCGACCCCCCCCCTTTCTGCTGCCCTTTCGGTTCAATCGATTCGCAATGTTTGCGGTTTAAGCGCCGGCATTGGATCAAAAGGGCTGACGGTAAGGGAAGGTTGCCAAGGGAGCCAGAGTTCGATCGGGTTCCATGCCTCAGTTGCTTTCCAATTATTCAGACAAAGCCGAACGATGGCCACGGGGCATAACTGCAACGATGGGGGGTTGAGCAGAACCGAGCGTGGTTTACCACCAGGGAGCACGTGCTGACCGGTGCTGGTACGGATTAAGGGTACCCGTTCGATTGTGGTTTGTTGTTCCGTTTTAAAGCAGGACTGGGGATAATTGTGGCTGTTATAATGAAAGCTGTGATCGAGTGGTTCGGAAGAAATTGATTGGTAACGATAGGTAAGTGTTAAACATAGAAAGAGTGTAACCAATAAGGACTAAACATCAGGAAATTTTTATTCATCATGCTTTAAAATCAATCATTTTTAGCAACAGTATAAACAACAGTTCTAAAGTTACAGCCGCCCCTGTACACTCAACACATCGCACCAATACACAATCGTGTATTCAAACAGACAAGACAACGGAATGTAAACAGCAACGAATCGAAACAGCCGAGTAAAATAGCCCACAGCATAAATCTGCAGCATAAAAGCATAGCTCCACTCCACTGTAGAAGAAGCGAACGAAATGGAATAACAATAATCAACGATTTGCGCGCGCTCGCACGCGATCATATGCAGCCAGCGACACAGATCACCAATACAGTGAAAGCAACGGCTCGTTTGCAAGGTGGTAGTTGTCGGTTGGTTTGTGTCCCCCGTGGGCTCTATCCCCAGCATTCAGCGCAAAGCCGGTTCTGGAGAACGATCCACGAGGGAGTTATGCTCGGTCGGTTCCATGCGCAAGTCAAAGCCGAACGGTAAGAATGCAGGGTTCGTCAATGAATAATGTACAATAGCGAATATCTTATTTATATCGATGTTTATTGTCAAACCCGCAACAGAAACATGAAAAAATTGGCTTTGTTTTAAGGTTTGCTCATTTGCAATTTATTTTCTCAACCGAACCTTCAGAAAAATTGGGCATAAAATCAATATTTTATTCGTACCTTTGCCTTGGAACCTTTTTCTTTTTTGGCGTAACGACCTATTCGGTCATGCCTGTCATTTCTGGCTTACGAGACTTATTTATACCACGTAGTTGGATAGTAGGATAGTCCCTCTCTACGGGGAGGATGGTCCGAATGGGAATTGAAACCTGGTCCGTCGTGTGAGAGCCCGGCAATGATACAACTATTCCACCGAGCCGCCCTGGAATGCTTTGGAATGTTAACTTAATAATAAGGAAAAGTTCTAAAATTATTAAAAGTTCTTTAAGTTGATTTCTTGATTAAAACGAATAGAATAAACGAATTATAATGAGAAAACAAGAAAATTATTAAACTTATAAAAGCGTTATTCTCTTTACGACTTCTGTTCCCCAAACCCTGCAATATGAGATCGGGTGCGTGTTTCGGTCGCGATCCTCTCGTTTTCGCGCCCGGTTCGTTCTCTCCCGTTTGCGCACACGAACAGGCTGCTGGTACGCAAAGCCGGTCCATTCGGGCCGTGTGCGCAACATCGCGGCTTTTGACGTTGGTGCTCGGGATTGGAAAAATCAGATGATTTTTTGACTTCGCGTAGAACTGTCGCTCGCGTGCGTATGCTTCAAGCTTCACCGTTCCGTTCGCTAACGACGAGATAACGTATTAGATCGACCGTTCCGCATGGTTCCACACGCGGTCCAGTGCCAGATGTGTAGTTAACGCAAATTAATTGTACTGGTGGTTTAGTGCTATGTGCGCAGGAAGCAGCGACGCGTAAGGAATTGTGAGTGAATGTTTCTTTAATTTCACGCAATCAACTATAAACCGGTGTGTTTCTGTGTGATGGTTTATGATAATATTATTCATTTTAAATTGAAATGATTGTTTGATACTGTGCACAAAAGCGTTGTAAAGTGTTTATGTTAATAGCGTTCAATAAACGTCTCAAGGAGGTGTTTCCGTTAGAAATAATCATACAGTGTTTATAAAGAATTAAAATAATTTGTGCAAAAAGAAGAAAGTGAATTGTCCAAACAAAGAATATCCGAGAGGAAAAATTAAACCGTGAGACGTGTCCGTTTGTGCGCGTGTATCAAGTTCAGCCAGTCCTACCGGAAAGCATTCGTCCTGGATCCACACGCGAGCAAGCTGAGCGCTATCGTTGGACCCCAAAATGCGCACGTGCTCCCAGTGGAGGACGGGCAGCTAGAGCGGGCTTCTATGAGGTTCTTCCGGAAGAAGATGAGCCTCCTCTATACGGCCACCTACCGGTACAAGCGGGCACTGCAAACAATGGCGGCGGGAGTGTTTCTCATCTACATGACGCTGGTCCTGTACCAGAACGTCTACGGTTACGATGGTAGTGGCGATAGTGCCGATCCGGATCGTGTCGCTACAGGTGACAATCTACAGGTGAGCAAACCACACCAGACGGTGACGTTGGGTTATCGAATTTGGGGACATTCCAAAGAAAGGGAATAGAAAAGCCGCACCTACCGAGAGAGAGAAAGAGAAAAAAGGCCAAACGGATTCGGAACTGATAACGGCCTTCCATTGACATATCTGCCACACATTAATTATCCTAAATCGGTCGCAAGTCGCAGGGTTTTCGGGTCTCAACATCCGATAGTGACAAGGGAAAAATGAAACAAAAATTCCCAAAATTTCCCATGCGTGGTGGGAACCTCGAAATAAATTTCTCAACCGAGAGGCAGCCTATGTGTGTGTATATGTATAGAGTGTGTTTATCTTTTGCCAAAAAAACACCAGCGCAAAGAAATAACGCCGGGCGAGAAATAGCCAAAAAATGGTAATTTTGTTTTCCCCCGCTCGTATGCTCCGATCCGATACGGTGAAGGTTTATCAATCCGTTTTGGCTTTTCGGTTGAAGATGCGATGCGCTGTATAGGGAGGGCATATCTTCGGGATGGTTATTCCGAGATAGTCAAGTCTCTATAAGCACCAAGATCATATGTGGGTGCTGGAGCGATGAGTTGATGTGATGTTTGATGGGGATGGGCTTATAAAGTCACAAAAAATATTGTGTATACTTATACTATTTAGT
>AXCM01005876.1:0-17601 GCA_000473375.1 Anopheles culicifacies | reverse complement strand
TGTGTGTGTGCTTTTGCGCATAGATGCACATGTATGGGTAGACTACTGCGAATACACAGCTAATGTCAATCAAATTGGACACTTCAGCTGGTTTTATTATTATTTTGCATTTGCGACTGTCCCCATTGGGCGGGAAATCTCGCCACACGGTTCATGTTCCATTCATGACAAGTCATGTTTTTCGTTTCCTTCCAACAGACAAATGGCCAAAAACATCGTCCGGATTGCCGAGCACGGCAGGAACCACGGCCAGTATTGCGTTCATAAGGCGTGGAAAAATATACATCGGTCACGTAGGCGACTCGGGTATTGTGCTGGGCTACCAAAACGATAAGGAATCGGCACACGATGGACGCTGGGTGGCAACGCCCCTCACCGAAGATCACAAACCGGAAAGTTACGCGGAAAAGATGCGTATTATGAGCTGTGGGGGCAAGGTCGTCACGAAATCTGGTGTACCGCGTGTAGTATGGAATAGGCCGCGCATCGGACATAAAGGCCCGGTGCGAAGAAGTACACCGATTGATGAGATTCCGTTTCTGGCCGTCGCCCGCAGTTTGGGAGATTTGTGGAGCTACAATTCGGCAATGGATGAGTTTGTCGTTAGCCCCGTTCCCGACGTTTCGGTCATAGAGATCGATCCGAAAAAGTACAGGTAAGTAAACGCAAGTGCAACGAAAACTTGTTTCGAGGCAAATGGTTTAATCATATGTGCTTTTCATTCGACAGATGTCTCATATTCGGTACCGATGGTTTGTGGAACGTAATGTCACCGAAAAACGCCGTGGACATCGTACGAAATGCAGAAATGGAAAACATTCGAATCGCGCTGGAGGGTGGAAATGAATGGAAAAATCCCAGCAAGCTACTAGTGAACGAAGCGCTCGATCGCTGGAGTCGAAGCAATATGAAGGCAGACAATACGTCCGTCGTTATCATCATGCTCGATCCGCCTGGGCCACCGAAGCGTGATGTGCTGAAATCGGTTAAAGATTCAATCCAGCACGTAGCCAGCGATCAGCTCGCTGCTGGTCAAAGTGCTGTTGGAAGCAATATCATCCATCTGTTTGACTGCATCACTCGCGGAGAGTCCCTTCCTACGATTTCGGAAATAGACAACATACGGTACAGCAGTAGTACGCACCACCACAGTTTACAATCGCAGCACAACTATCAGCACGCACACCACAATGCGGAGGAAGAGTATTGTGATTCGGAGGGACACGAAACTAATCCCCATGCCGTTCATCAGCAGCCAGAGCAGCAGCAGCACCACCATCACCAACACCAAATGGCACATCTGCAAGCATCAGTGGAACAGTACAGCCATGCCCTTCCATCTACCTCGTACCAGGATCAGGATCTTTCCTACACGGACAGTTTCGCCGAATCGTACAACACGCTGCTTAATCGTAGCTTTGAAAATACGGACCATTCATACACATCGCTTTTCCATCCCGGTACCGAGCATGGTCTCGATGCGGAAGATGTCGCAGAATCGTACCGTTCCAAAGCCACCATGGTGGAGGGTATGCCGCACGAGGAAGACGATGAAACGATGTACGATTATTCGACCATTTCGTCCGATGATGAAACGATCGTGACGAATCAAAGCCAGGATTCAACCTACTCGCTAACCAACTTACAAACCAAATCGGAACGCTTGCGAGCGGAGATGCTAGAGTCGTGCAGTTCTCCGGATACTTATTACCATCATCATCAGCAACACCACCCAGAGGAAAGCACAGCATATAGCACGGGGAATTTGGCCATTATTGAGCACTTTCACAACTATCATCATCCTCCACCACCACAAGGATATGAAACGCCTAATAGAAGCTTAGACTCTACTCGTGAACATTCTCAATCAACGGAAGACGTTCCGGCGGAAGCCGAATCGATCGGTGGAGCGATGAGAAGTTTGACGCATCACAACTATCACCAGTACCAGATGGAGATGGACGAATCATATCACCATCAGCAGCAACCGGAACAACAGCAGCATCACACAGATTCCAACTATCAAGATTACCAAATTGAACGATACGATTACCGAAACCATCCGGGCAACAATAATGGCACCGTAATAGTGCCTTGTGAAGCAACGTGCAGCAAATACGTATCGAAAAGTGATCACCGAAACGATCCTCACGTTACCACTGGAGACACGAGTGAGATTGGTGGAGACGAGGAAGAAGAAGAAGAAGCAGAAGAGGAGATGAAGGATGCAAGTCCAAGTATGGCTCCAGCTCCTCACCCGCATCAGATCATTTCCATCAACGGACATAGAATCCAGATAAATGAAGTATCCTCTTCGTTCGTCGGTTCCGGTGCGTGCAGTGCAACGAAAGTACTGCTCGCGCACTCGAACACCGAAAGCACCAGCACCGACACGGCCGGCTACAGTGGTGATGAAGAAAACAGTGCCTCCTCGACGACGACCTCCACCACGAAAGGTGTAAAGCAGATGGTAGTACCCGTGCTGATGAAGCAACGATCACGTAAACCGGGCCCATCAACGCGCGTCATAACGATCTTCTACGAAACACGCAGCAGCCGGCGTCAGTCCCGTGCGCGCAATCAACCATCCTCCAGCTTTATCGAGTGTGGTCGCAAAAGGACGGAATTGAAACCCTCATCCCCATCGTTTGGTGGTATTGTGAAGCGTCGGAAAACTACCACGGTAATGCGTGCAGCACAGCACACGATTGAGCACGAGAAAGTTGCGCCAGCTGACGATCGCCGAACGGCGGACACGTTCGTTCGAAGAGCATTACGCTCGAATGGTGTGGTAAATGCGGCAAGACAAATGCTCACCGGTAGTAATTCCACCGTTGCAACAGTGCGCACACCCATGCAAACCTGCCACGATCGACAACGACGATCGACGGGAGGAGGATTGGTGTCGAATGAGTTCGGTGTTAGCACTACCACACCGAACCGATGTCTAGCATTACAGACCGCTGCCGAGAAGGAACGATCACATTTGAGTAGAACCGGTTGCAATACCAGGCGCATGAGGCTTGACGAGCAGCAGCAGCAGCAGCAGCTTGCGTTAGAACTTTTGGATGGATCGAAACGGGCGAAGCAATTACGGCGTGCCCAATGACCAAAGGCGTAAGGAGGAAGTTGACCGCTTCCTCCCATCTCCTTCCCAGGTGTGTGTGTTTGCGTGTGTAGTTTTCCTGATAGTAGTTGGTATTAGTAGCTAGAAAAAGAAAAAAACAAACGAAGCAGAAGAAAAGGGCTGTGAGCGAGCAATCGTATTTCATCTGAATTTCATTTTCATTTAAAAAAAATCATTCTCATTTTATGGTTGATTCGTTCATCATACACACAAAACGATGGCTTAAATGGCGCCACTCTCAACTGTTTATTTCTCAATTGTTTTACATATCTTCGCATACCACTCGGCGGCCGGTTTAATGGACATGACTCTATGAACCCTAACGCGCGCGCATTTTAATCATTTCATCATCACCAAATCATGCCCCCCTACTCCCCCAAGCGTGGGGATGTGGCATGCGAATTAGTATAATATATCGATCTTGTTTATATCGTCATACTTTTTTTGTTCGTAAAGTTGTTTTCTACATGCATAATGTTTTTTTTTAACGCAACATAAAAAAGGTGTTTCTATTCTGTGTGCGTGTGGTTATTTAAGCTAAAACAGAAAAAAGGTGTATTTAGTTGTGTAGTAGGATTAGGGGTAAATGCGATAATTGTTTCGAGAAACAAAACAAAACCTTCAACACAGACATTAACAAACGCAAGTACAATGGGAAACCGCACATAGGCAAGATTAGTGGTGATAACGCATATAACTCCCATCTAGTATATATACTTGGTAGAGAACTTTGCACACGCGTGTCGATTTCAGTTTTGTAGAGAGAGGCTCATTTAGGGAAGTTGTATGCGTATACGCAACACCAGGCCAAAGCCAAAACAAAAAACCCCCCAGAGTTTGTTTGTGTTCCAATAGTGCCTGTGACTGTGGATCGAATCGAACAGTAATAGCACTCGCTACTGTGTCCTAATTCCATCCTCCGTTACACTTTGTTTCGAACACAGATTTAACTCGATCCGATCGGTCGGTCGATTCGTTAGTGTTAGTCGGATTTCTTTATGCGTGTGTGTGTGTGCGTGTATGTGTGTTTGTAAGTGTACTTTTTGCATGCTTATGATTTAGTGGACAGTACACTGGCTACTACTAGAAAGTGCAATCAAAAGGAAGGGCGAACGTGTATGGTCCTCTTTCCGCTTTAGTTTAACGCGATCCTTTGCATCCACAAACCGGTGTCGTTGTAGGAGTAATCGTTTCACGCTGATGTGTTGATGTGGCGTATTTTAAATGGCAGGTGCATACGACTCACATGTTACGAGTGCACCTTGCAGCAATTGTACAGATTTTAGTAATATATTCTCACCAAACCGTATATCGAAGAAGGGTGGAAGAGACGGAGAGAGAGAGAGGCGTAGCAAAATTAAGGAAATTGTACAAGCAAAGGTGTTTTATTTTTCTTGTTTCTATATTGTAATCGTGAGGAAATAAATATTTTGAATTAATTGTTGTTGTTATGTGCATAGTTTGAAAAATGTATTGAGAAGTAACTGCAAGAGATGATGGACGCGTGGAATAGATATGCAAATCTAACCTTCTGGGAACCGACTTCTCAGACGGATAAACTCCGTAAAGCGTTGTGCGCGTCCTAACTTCTTTCTAAAATGGCCACAGCCAATTAAAACAAGTTTTGCTGTTTAGAACCATCAATATAATTTTATTATATAGATTTCAACACAGAGATGTGCGTAACATTTCAATAAATTTATGCTCGATACTCAACGGCATCTGTCGGTCGGTTGGTCGGTCGGTCGGAGAGAAGCGCTCACTCCAGCTCACCTCAAATATCATTATACTGGCTAATGAATGTGTCATGAATGCGCTGTTTGTTTTCCACCTTCATATCGGCGATCGCCATTATCACGTCGAGTAACAGCTCGCGGGACAGATCCTGCATTTTCGGTAGCTTTGCCACCTGGCTAAAGTTGTGCACTACCATCTTTAGCGCGTAATTCTTTATGTCCAGTACGTTCATCTTGTCCGATGCCTCCAGTATCTGCAGCACATTGTCGTACGTAATGTTATTTTCCAGATTGTGCTTACAGAACGCTTGCAGCCGATTGTTGGCGAACCCATAGAAACACGGTGCCTGAAACAGGTACAGTGAATCCTCCGGTGGCATCTTGGTGTCACCGTAGTAGATGTACCGCAGCAGTGAATCGAACGCTTCGAGCGATGGCGAAATGTCCCCGATCTGGATGTTGACCGTATTGTCCGCCGGCATGAACGAGCGGAACATGGCCTGGAAGTAGGTACAGCGGGCGGCCAGTATGGATTTGTGCGCCGGTATAATCTTTTCCTCCAGCACCAAATTAATGTCGCAGAATTCTTTACCACCCGACTTGAGAAACACGGCCATATCGCTCTCGAGCGTGGTACCGATCGTTTTATCGTACTTCATGTCCGTCGTGTGCTTGCTCGGGTTGAGCCGCTTGCGTATGATCTCGACGATGAGCGCTTTGTCGAGGGCGGCGAATTCGGCCGACATTACGATGTTGTAAAAGTGATCCTCCTTCACGATGAACCCGAGACAGTAATCCTTTATGAGGGTTAAGCCCATCCGGTCCGCATTGTACAACGCATCGAGTACGTTCGATTTTGAGATCTTAAACTCCAGATACTGGACACACAGCTGCTCCAACCGGGGAATGTTGAACTGAACCGCTAGCTGATACACATCCATCATGATCAGTACCAGCTTGTGGCTGAATGGGTCCTTAAC
The DNA here is from genome assembly GCA_000473375.1 of Anopheles culicifacies. Lineage (NCBI taxonomy): Eukaryota > Metazoa > Arthropoda > Insecta > Diptera > Culicidae > Anopheles > Anopheles culicifacies. The sequence continues at coordinate 11,758 of AXCM01005876.1, read as the reverse complement.
TGTGGGGAGATGGATGCTATGGATTAAGACAAGGCCCAAAACACAAACCATCCTATTGGTCCATTCTACTTACACACAATCCGATCGGTGTATATGTAATTTAATACTATCTCGAACGCTTCCGGTTGGGCATCCGGTAGTTGAACCTCTAGTATGGGTTGTTCCGCCAGCGGTACATCGGTCGTGCCGAACAGTTTTTCAAAATGTAAATTTCGCGCATCCCGTGCGGCCCTAGAATAGAGGAAAATTAACGATTTTTGTCGCGGCAGTTGGTTTGATGTAACTTACAATATTTTCGAGCGTAAAAACTGCGACCGAGCCACTATCATGGCGATGTGGGCAGAAATCTTTACCTCCTCCGTGCCGACGATAAACTGAACGTCACAGAATTGCCGATTCTGGAGAAACTTGCCAAAATCATCGTGCAACGTACATTTGGGATAGCTCGAGAACTGAAACCGGTACGTGTCGCCGCTGCGCACATTATTATCGATCGTTCCACCGAAGATGTACATTGCGTCCCCGATGACGGCGGCTGCATGGAACAGGCGACCACTTGGGATCTGTGATTCCGGTGCAGGCGTTACCGTAGACCACGTTTGGCTATCGAGATCGTAGCAGTGCAGATCGTTCGGAAGCGTCGAATCGGCTGCTCCACCAAACACGTAAAGGAACCGATCGTGGTGTACCATCGTGTGGCCATAGCGCCGTGCGGGTGGTGGTGGTGCACCGCGCAGAATGTGCTCCGTGGAGATTCGTCGCCAACTGAATGAGTGAAGTGAACCCTTACGAATGTTAGTTACGGTTTTAAGAGAATTCGATGAAACCAGCTTTACTTACGTTTTATCTTTGAAGTTAAACTGGAACAGGGTGTTTGTAATTTGGAGACCACTTTGACCCGAAAACACGTACATGCAGCCCCGTGCTACGGCGATCGGAAAATTGCAGCACGTCGGAGGACGATCACCTTTCTGTTCTACTTCCTCCCATTGATGTGTTTCACCCTGAAAACGAATAAGGAATTGTAAAAAGGAACGGCAACGGAATACGCATACTTACAGTCAACCGAATCGTCCACATATCGTTCAAACGGGCATTTCCATCGTATCCAGCATAAATCCAAAGCTTACCATCGTACACAGCCGCCCCGTGGGCACTTCTTGCTACCGGGGTGCGGCCTATAAACTTCCACTCCGTCCACTGGCCGTTCTGGAAGTTGTACTCGAACAGATCGTTCTTGTTGGTGAGGTTTGAGTTCGAGTGAATGTCCCCAGTGTAGCCACCGAAGACAAACATCGACGTACCGTGGACAACCGCCGAATGATGGTACCGTGGTGCGGGTGGTGTCCCGGTGGCAAATGCACGGCCCCACGATTTGTCCTTCACGCCAAACCGTATCAGATCGTTCAGCATGTTTTTGCCATTGTCCCCACCGAACACGTAGATTGCCTCCTTGTAAGCGACCACCGTGTGCTTCGAACGCCGTGCCCCGACAAACTCATCGCAATCGCTCTCCCGTTTCCACTTGTTGGCCGTATTGGAGATGGGCACGTTGGCCGATATTTGCGTGCTTGAGGTGGTGCTAGTGCTGCCGATCGATGCAGACGAAACGAAGCGACCGGTGGACATGCTTCTTACGATTGCACAATACTGGACGTAAATTCTGTAGCCCTTGAATCCAGCACAAGACACTACAGAACGGAGTTGGTTGCGTTTGCTTTTGCTTTGTTTCCCCGCAGCTCTCGTTGTTTGGCCGTGTTTCGGATCACAACAAATCGATAGCTTTTTGCTTTTCCATATGTGTGTGGGAAGATGGTACGGTTTATACGCTGCACTTTAGATCTTCAATTATTGTTTTCCCCCAAATGCAACGGAAATTGGAGTACATTTAGTTAGTAATATACCCAAAAATCTACTCTAAATTGACTTTTTTGGGTAATAATTTAACTTTAGCTCTGTTTTTAACAAATTTTGCCACCGTGTTGAAAACAGAGCGTGAAAATAAATTGTACTGGCAACACTGCCCCGTACGTTCAACGGTTTTTTTTCATTTGAAAGTTTGACAGATCCTGGCAGGACCTTTTCTTTTGGAGTGTTTATGCAAAACAACAAAAAAACCTCTCCAGAATCTTTGTTGCAATGTCGAGTGTGTTGTTAAAGTAGGAGTATTTTGTGTGTAAAACAGTGTAATCCATTGTCGGAATTGTCGAAAGTGGCTTTAATGTAGTAAAAATGATCACGAATGCACTGTGCGATCTGGAGAAATGTGTAAGAACGCTCGGTTGCACGGGCATCGCAAGTTTGTGCCCACGTCTTTTCGCTCCGGTGATGCGGTTGACGCCTTGTTTTGTGTTTTTCTTTTCCCGCTTAGGTGGACACCGCCGGAGTACAGCTCGATACGCTGGCCCTCAGACTAACGGATGTGGAGCGCAATCTGGACGAGAATGAACTAGAATCGCTCGAGAATGAATCCGTCATGGAGCTGCTAGAATCGGTGACGGAGGTGAAGAATGAGTATCAAAATTTGCGCAAAGATTTGCAGGAAGTGCAGCAGCTCCAGAAGGAAATGACCAACTCGCTCCGCTATCAGTTGCGAAACATGACGCAAACGTTCCGTGGGCTGAAGAAAAAAATCGAATCCAACTCCATACCCGTACACCTCGTACCGCCACCGGCCGGATCATCTTCCAGGGGTGCGGGAGGCGAAGGGCGTGAAGCGCAACATCAGCCGCATGCACCGCCGCTGCTGCCCCAGCCAGATCTGACCGCGCACGATCACGGACCGAGGCGTGCCACGGGCATGCTGAAGAGTGTCAGTAAGAACTGAGTAAACCGTTCCCGTGCATCGTTTGGTAAAATTCGAAGCACTGTCCTCGCTGGTATCGATCAGCTCACGACAAGCATCGTCTGCCGAGTGCTATCGGGCATCACGCATTACGTCCCCATACGTTGATTTCAAACCGTTCCCACACACCACATACACAAATCGCTCGCTCACGCCACAAGAAACACATCATCATCGTCATCGAACCGTTCGCACGTGTACCCGCCCCCCTTTGGAGTGACCCTCCTCCAACAGTACAACCCGCAACAGTCACGGCGAAAGGATCACGGCGACCAAATAGCCTGTCAGAACGGTGTTGTGGTACGGCCGCGTCACGGATGACGAACGAACATCATCTGCGAGCGGACGCGGGTGCGTGCGTGTTGTGTGTGTGTGTGTATGTGCCTGGTTGTGTTACTTTGAGTTACTTTTCCTTATTGCATTCGGTTTTTTGTTCCGTTTTCCGTTCGCAATCACCAACCGAATGTGGCTTTCAATACCAGGCTGCAGCAGCCCTCGCCGCCATATCGTTATCATCATCCAGTCGAGTTGTACTTCTTCCTCATTTCATCATGCGCAAGCCGTACGGTACGCACCGGCCTGCGCTGCTACACGCCACGGAAACGGACAGAAATTGGAAACTGAAATCCAACCAACCGTTATCGTTACACCAGTAATCGTTTAGCAAAACCGTTTAGGCCATAGTGCGAACCCTTGTGAAAGCATGCATATTCAAAGCTTATCATCGTTCTGTCCCATGCAGCGAGAAGCGAGCTACGCATTTCGCTTTCCATTGCATCTAGCCATAGATCGGATGTGTTGGGGAAGGATACATAAAATTGTAACTTTGAATTAGAGTGAGTTTAGGAAGGATAGCCGGGATCAGTGTAATGAGTATTCTAAAAGGAGTTCCCTATCACTACCAGCTAAAGTAGCCCCAAGTTCATCGGAATGGTCTTATAATGGCTTATCAGACATTACTGAACTCTAGTAATCGTACGATTATTCGTTGTGTATTATTTACATTTGCCGCACTGTGTTTTTGCTGCATGTTTGTCTTTCCAGTTTTGCGTTAATTTCCGATCACTGTAATTACTTTACCCTTTTCCCCTTTATCTAACTGCATGTTACGCATCTTGTATGTTCATGCATCCACATGAAATTAGTGCGTGATAATCGATGGCCCCCCCAAGCACGTTTTCCCTAACGTTACGCGAATTATAGCGAGCACACCTTTCGAGCACCGAAATAGTATACACAAACACTCACACACACAGAAAAACAAACTCACGCGTGTGCGCAAAAATATATGTCTTAACTATATTCTAAAGCATATTCATAGTTCATAGTATACAAACAAGGTAGACAAATTCATACCGCTAGCAAGTGCTGATTGAGCTGCGTATGCAAATGTTAAATGTGTAGTGTAAGGCGAATCCAAAACAAAAAACAAAAACAAAAGAAAGATTACGGAATTAGGTAGCATCTTTTGTGTTTCATCTCCAATCATCCCGTTGCTGTTGTTGTAGTTGAACGTTAATGTTATTGCTTTCCTTTTCGGTGGGACCAGTTGGGGTTTATGTTTCCTTTTATGCATTATTTCAAGCTTCGAGACATAACCCGTAAATGTGTCGTATTGCATGCGTGCTAGCGGCCCAGCCAACTCATATGTACTCAGTTCGTTAATCTCATGCATCCTCATACATTCCGTTTCCGTTCATCTTCAACACAACTTCGAATTTTTCCGTACGATGTACTCGGAAAGGGGGTGGGGAGTTTGGGCAAGGAAGCGTACAGTACGTTACGAAATTAAGCATACCAACGTACACGCGGTGATAAGGTCGAAACGGTGCTGGATTGCTCTTAAACCCCACCAAACGGTACTGCTATGCCCTTCTTGCCCACCGACCAAAGGGGGAGGGGGGGGGGGGTCCCGTTTTGTAACTTTCGGGGCAAACTTTCCCCCCCCCTGAACCTGCGCATCTTAGAGGAGGGGACACACGGGAGACATGTTTGGTTTGTTTCTATCTTGTAGGGCAAACGTGCGCTCGTGCGAATGTTGCGTGCACTCTATGGACAATTTGTACCTGACTTGGTTTGGACCGTTTTGTACCGAACGCGCTTTTGGCGTACGTTGCGCGTTAACTACTGCAAACTGTAGCACGCAGGATGGCTGTGTGGTGTTGGTGCATCTCCCATTTTTATCTCGCGTAAGGGCGTGAACGTACGTGCGTACACCCTCCCGCAACCGTAACACAACAAATTCGGTTCGTACAAATTCTAATAGAAAAAAAATGAGGCTAGGTAAATGGAATTGGTGTAGTAGCTCAAAAGAAAAATTCGACAAAAAAGACTGTAGTTATCAAGCTAAAAACGGTTTAAATTTTAGCACCTGTGCAAAAGTGTTAAGATATATTGCGTCAGGTGCACAATATATCATCTATAACTATTACACGTAAACACTACTAAGCGCACAACACTACTAACTTTGTACCGCAAAAATCGTCAATAGTAATTGTGTCACCGCGCAAATAAGTGAGTAGAGTAGTAGCGCATCGGGCATACAACCAGTTACAATATTTACATACCTTAATTAACCACCTTCGATAGTATTTCTAACGTGTTGCTGCTCACTGAACGATTACTAGTGTTCCTGTTCAATGTCGATGGCTCTCTCGTTACATTTAACAGACACGTTTACGTTATACGAACTTGCAAATTCTTGCCGCAATTTGCTCGCGTAGGAATTGAACAGGATGTTACTTATGTTGGTGAACACAACAAATCGGTTCGTTCTCTTCGCACGCAAACGGAAATGATTTTCACTTGCAGATCCAGGATAATAAATGTTTCCATTGTGAAATTTACCATAAAGCCTTGTAGTTAATTGGTGCTGTGTAGAATCGTACAATTCCGAAAAATGATAACAAATTACACAATCCAAACAACTTACATTTCTTGTTGGAACCGCATTGAACGTTTTCATTCGTACCGTCCAGTTTGAATTTCAATCAATGAAGCATTTGTTCCCAAATGTCAATCTTCTTCCACGTTTGTTTGTTTTCCCTTGCTTCGTGGCTAGAAACGTCACTCGAGCAGCGCACGGCCCAACCTTCTCAGTACGTCTGCTGATCGCTTCCCGTCACCAGTGGTTTCTGTGAAAAGAGATTTTACAGCAAACAAGCAGCAATAATGGCGGAGAATAGAGCGAGTGGGAAAAAAATCACCATCAACGTGAAAACACCAAAAGATAGAAAATCGGTCGAGATTGACGAAGATGCAGAAATCAAAGATGTAAGTGGATTGAGAGTACGAAGTGCGCGAACAACGATCGGCAATGATGGCGGGCGTGTGTTTTCAGCAGAACCGACTGCCAAGCGCGTCCGCGATGATAGTGTGTAGCGTTAAGTGATTCGAGAATTTTCTCGTGTGCCAAAAATCGCCGTGTTGTTCGGTGCCGTGTCGTGGTTGCACCATTCTGGGCCTGTTCCTGTTCCGGGCCCTTTTCCTGTGTGTTATCGGTGGCGTGATGAAAAAGGGTTTCTGTACGGGCATAGCTGGGCACCACTTTCGGGTCGTACAGAGAGTGACTTGGAAAAATCGAACAAAAACATGACACATGAGTGTCAGTGTATGTGTGTAGGCTCCGTTCGCTGGAACGGGCAGTATTGCATACGCATACAACCCACATACACACACAAGCGTGCGCCTATGGTCGCATACTGGAATGAAGGTTGAAAATGTTGGAATGTGTTTATCACCTTCAGCCTGAGCATTACTTAATTGAATATAATCCACAAAGAGGGAGAACATTCGGCCGTTTAGTTGTTTTATGCGAGAATGATGCAATTTAAAATTGATGTTTATTTCATGCTCTTCTCCCTCTATCTCTCTCTCTGTTTTTGTAGCTCAAGCTCATAGTAGCGGAAAAGTTCGAGACAAACCCCGAACTGGTGTGTTTGATTTTTGCCGGAAAGATCATGAAGGACACCGACACGCTCAAGACACACAACATCAAGGACGGATTAACGGTGTATCTGGTCATAAAGGCAGCACCGCGTGCGGAATCGGAGACTGCACGACGAGCACCGGCTGACGTGTCCCAGACGCCGTTTGGGTTGAATCAGCTCGGCGGCTTGGCAGGACTCGGTGCGCTCGGTGGCAACACGACCAACTTTATGGATTTGCAGTCGCGCATGCAGCACGAGCTGCTGGACAACCCGGACCTGATGCGCACCGTGCTGGACAATCCGCTCGTCCAGCAGATGATGAACAGCCCGGACACGATGCGCCAGATACTGACGTCGAATCCACAGATGCAGGAGCTGATGCAACGCAATCCGGAAATTTCGCACATGCTGAACAACCCGGAACTGTTGCGACAAACCATGGAGCTAGCGCGCAACCCGTCGATGCTGCAGGAGCTGATGCGCTCCCATGATCGTGCCATTTCCAACCTAGAGAGCGTCCCGGGCGGGTACAGTGCGCTGCAGCGAATCTACCGTGACATACAGGAACCGATGATGAATGCTACCTTCCGCAATCCGTACTCGGGTACGTCCGATTCCGGCAGCACTAGCGGTGGCGGCGGCAATCCGCAGCAGGGCACCGAAAACAGAAGCCCCCTGCCCAATCCCTGGAGTAGCGCAGGCAGTGGAACCGCCGGAAGTGGCGCCAATCGTGGAGCGGCGGGTGGTTCCACTGCCGGTACGGATCCTGCCGGTACACCGTTCGGATTGCTCAATACACCGGCCATGCAGAGTTTGATACAGCAGATGAGCGAAAACCCATCGATCATGTCGAACATGCTGAACTCGCCGACCACCCGTAGCATGATGGAAGCGCTGAATGCCGATCCGGCAATGGCCGCACAGTTGATGAACCAAAATCCGCTGCTGGCCAACAACCCGGGCCTGCAGGACCAGCTCCGTACGATGATGCCACAACTTCTGCGACAGATGCAAAATCCCGAGGTGCAGCAGATGGTCACCAATCCGCAGGCACTGAATGCGATCCTTCAAATCCAGCAAGGCATGGAGCAGCTACGATCGGCCGCTCCCGGCCTGATGACTTCGATGGGTATTCCACCAATGCCGGGCGCACCGACCTCCTCGACGCCGGCCGCCGGTGGCACCGGAACGGGTGCAACGAACACGGGCAGTACGACGACCGCGACTGGGGCGGCCGGTGCAGCACAGCCGCCACCAAACAATGACGCGCTGTTTTCGGAGTTTATGGCCCGCATGATAAACGGGATGGCGTCCGGTACGTCCGATACGAACATTCCACCGGAGGAACGCTACCGGTCCCAGCTGGATCAGCTGACGGCGATGGGATTCGTCAATCGGGATGCGAACCTGCAGGCCCTGATTGCCTCGTTCGGTGACATTAATGCGGCGGTCGAACGATTGCTAGCGCTTGGCCAACTGTCACTCAGCTAACAATGTGCGCCAGTAGAATTGAACCTTGGTGAGCGAAAATTGGATTGCGAACTGGATTTTTTTAGTTTTGTTTAGGGGGCGAATGGGGGACGTCGCTTCCTCTTCGGAGGAACGAACGTCGTATGTAACGGATTTGTAACTGGATGTCACGTGAACGCGCTTATTCTGGCGAGCTCACGAATTTAGGTGCGATTGGGAGGTAATCTATACATACTATCGTAAGCAAAATTTTCAGTATCGGTGTCCTGTGCGCGCCTAATGGAGCATTTTCAATTTCATCTTTAGTTGTATTTACTCTTCTCTGCTAAACCGGGTAAAGGATAAATGACTTGCAAATGGAACGAATAGGCCGATAATTAGCAAAAACACTTCTAAGGTCAGGCGGTTGGGAAACAAAAAAAAAACAACAACACATATTCTCTACATTATAAATAGTACACGGTTCAGTTTTCACATTAACGGCTTGTTGGTAGGATCGGGACGCTTGGCGTCATCATGTGCGTTGTGCCGAGGATGTTGATAAGGGAGGAATATGTTTTGCGCGCGAATCCGTTCGATAAGGATGAAACACACATACACCCACATTCGGATATATGTTGCTTTGTGACAATGTTCGTAACAAAGAACTAGGGAGCAGAAGATTAATTGTAATGGAAGGAAAAAAGGAAGTAAAAAGATCATTTTTACTTAATTGCTTGACCCACACACACACACACATTTCTGATTAAAAACCGATCCCTAGTATTCAAAATACCGTCAAAAATAATTCTAGCAAACAAAAACACACGTAACGCAACTAGTACCACCATCCATCACCTTCTGATACTTCGTCGTTAGTGAAAGGGGGTGAAACAAGGCTAAGGATTTAAAACACACACACACACACAGCTAGCAAAACAAGAAACCTGTCCAGATATAATTCGGCATGATACGACACAACACGATACACATTTTATCTTGCTCTGACTCTTGAAACACAAATAGAAAATGCAACTGCAAATGCAAAGAGAAACGAAACGCGATAACAAAAACTTTGATGGATTGCGATTTCAAACCCGCTGCGATGTCTAATTTTTTTCCCATCCCCATACCAGCGTCGATGGATAGATATACCTATAAATATATGAATATATACATACTTTACTAGTATATTCAATAAACAGTTAAACCAACTCTCTACGTTGCAAATACACTTTTTGCTTCATTCGCGCCAAACTAACGATCTTTTAAACAGTAGCAGCCATGCCTCCTCCTATCTGCTGTCGCTGAATGTACGCACAGCACTGTGTAACGCCTACTGAGGTTATGCGTTACATATTTGAATTCATTGATAAACGTCAAAGCAAGATGCAGTTTTGGACGAGTGCGAAAAAAACATGTAAACAAAAGTTCGAAGGCTTCGTATCGTACAACTCTTCTTGATTCAGGACACCTGAACATGGCCTCATCCGAAGCCGCCCAGCGGTCAGATCCCTTTGAAGGCATGGACATTGCGGACACCGACTTTTTGATGGACGTCGAGGGCCGCAGTAGCTGTCCCAGTTGTGGAAAGTCGCGCAAGTTTTTCTGCTACACATGCTACCTTCCCGTGGGGGAATTAGAGTCCCGTGTGCCTCGCCTTACACTGCCGGTGAAAATCGACGTCATAAAGCATAGGAATGAAATCGATGGTAAAAGTACGGCCGTACATGCGGCCATCCTGGCACCGGATGATGTTAAAATCTACACATACCCGAACATCCCCGACTATCGAGAGGAGGAGGGCGTAGTGTTGATATTTCCCACCCCGACAGCACTGACGGTGGCCAGCTTGTTTAGCGGTGAAACGTACCAGATGAAGGAAAACTATGGTCTCCCCAAGGGTTACCATATGGGGACGTTGTTGCGCTTCCGGTTGAATGATATCGTGGACACACACTTGCAACAGCAACAGGCTGATGGATCTAGTGTGGACGAATGTAACACAAGCAGTTTCCCGGTGAAACGGGCTGTCTTCATTGATAGCACCTGGAACCAGTGCCGTGGCATATACAAGGACGAGCGACTCTCCAGTTTGCGTACCGTTGTGATACAGAACAGGATTTCCCAGTTCTGGCGCCATCAGCGCAACAGTCCACGATGGTTTCTGGCGACGGTCGAAGCCATCCATCAGTTCGTGCTGGAAGTGCACATTGCTGCCTGGGGTCTGGACAGCCGATACCGTGGACTGGACCACATCCATCTGAAGATGGATCAAATTCCGAAGGATCGCATTTTTCATCCTGGCGACGTGAGTCCAGACGAAGTACAACCGTACAACGGACAGTACGATAACATTTTGTTTTTCTTCCGACATATGTACAATCTCATACACCAGCATTACGATCACGCAAAGCTAAAAGCGTACAAACGGCCATTGTACTAGTGAAATACATTAAAATACTACTTACACCTATTGTTTCCGACAAACAGGGGAATGTTAGCCCAAAGTATGTTTTTTTTTATTAGTATCTTAACCGTTCAGTAGTAAGTTCCACCCGAAGAACTAGTTTTTCTTTTTCTTCTTCGTTTCATCCGATGAGCTTTGCGTTGTCTGAGGATCGGGACGTGGTTTTTGCCAGTTTAGTGGCTTCTTGCGATAAATCGGCCACGGTGGAATGGTGAGCTGGATATGAGTGGGACAAAATTGTAGATTAACACTCCGCAGTGATGCTACCGTAGCACATGGCAAGATACTTACAATCGAAGCCAGTAATACTCCGGCAATGAGAATGTAGACCGTCTGTGAAAATTGCTGGATAATGTAGCCCCACACTAGACCTACGGTACCGAACAGCGTAATGATGATGCGGGAAAGCTTCTCGGCCCTACCTTGGCCCTCAAAGTCCTGCAAAGTAGTAACGACACGGTACTAGAAGTATGTTCCAATATGTAAAACAAGAATATTTACCATATGTGTAGCGATATTCAACATTTTCGTGTTTTAGCGGCTCCCAGATTAAAGTGCCAAGTGTACATCAACAAAACAACACGTCAGAAACCCTAGACAAAAGTGACATTTGAAATTGTTTCCAGGAAATGTCAATTTCTTTGCATCCAGGCTGGATCATGCGCCATTAATGACTTTTGCGGAAAATGCATAACATGAAAATATTGAGCAATATTTTAACAAAACTGGTACTGGTTCAAAATTTAAAAACGATTGATACAATATCCACACAAAATCATCCATTTTAACCTCAATGTGCTCGTTTTTATTTCGTGTTCTCATCTGTCAAACGGTACACAAAGCACCGGCTTGCTGTGATTGGTGCACAAATGTACTCACCGCACGCGTTCGATCCTGCCCACCGCACATGATATAAAGCAAGTGCAGTTGGGTGATAAAAAGAAAACAAAAACAACTCATCTGCCGCAACGGTTGCATCGTGCACTGCACTGGTTGTGTGTTCACGTTTTTTCGTTGCACTTTGTACATTGCATTCTTCTGTTTCTCGTTTCCGTTCGGCTTCAC
>AXCM01005875.1:0-16741 GCA_000473375.1 Anopheles culicifacies | reverse complement strand
GAGAGAGAGAGAGAGAAAAATAAACGAGAGCACTACAAGACGCCCTAACCTAGGATCCGTGGTCCGAACGTGAAATGGATCCATCCCCAAGTGCAGTGAAGTGGTTGTGCTATTTATTCCATGAATGAAATTTCATTCACCATCACTCTGAAGCTGGCTCAAGAACGGCGTCATGTTCAGAGTGATCGAGATGGAGGGAGGTGAAAAGTGTCTCTCTGTCACACACACACAAACGCACGCACAAAGCGGACACAAAACAGGGAAGACAATCAGTGACATCAATGCAATCGGGAAGATCCGTGAGACATAAACGGATAGAGTGCTCTCGGTTTGCAATTGGACGCAAAAGGGACTCCACCAGCTAAAATGGTTGAATGGTGATTTGAGATGAAAACCCGAATACCTGGGAAGAAAGCGCAGAAATTATGTCAATTGTTTTTGCCTCCAATGTCCACTCCAAGGGGTCGCCTGGTGAATGGCGTTAGGTTCGTGTTTACTATTACTTCTGGCATTTGTTCGGTGTGTTTGTGGCTACCACTTCGCGCCGATGGAGTTACGGGTAAGTGAAGAGGAACGTAGAGAACCCAATTCTGGGAGTGGATCGGTAGGTGTGATGGGGGGTGCCGGACACAAACATTAGTAGAAACATTAACTCGAAACGATCGTAGGAGATGTTGGAAATGGGAATATGGGTAAGGCAAAGAAGGAATAAGTGGTCAAGTAATAACTATCATATCGGACAAGCATAACAAGAGGGAAGCGAAGGAACACAGTGAGCTATTTGAGTCAATCTCGTTTTTGTTTCAAATAACAATAAAGCGTACTCAGATGTCTTAATCGGGTGTCATATTTTCCCTTTGATGTAGGTTTGTAAGGAGATCCGTATGAGACATGAAAGATTTTAAATGGTTAATTACCTAAAGGTCACGATAGACGTGACATTTATTTTTTGGAAACGTTTATAAATAAATTTTCACACTTATATTTTTTAAATAATTTCGGAATTGGAATGGGCCTTGTTAAATTATTAACCCACAAAGTGGTTATTAAACTTTCGTTCGAAATCAATTTATTTAGCGCGTGCGTGTCACTCGCTGGCTTAAGTCCATTAAATAACGATCAACGCATAACAGTACATCGCGTTTGTTTCTTTCTCTTGTTTGTTGCAAAACAAAAAACAAACCCCCGTACAGCAGATGTAAACGACTGTGCAAAACATACAAAGATCGACAATAAAATCCTCAATAAACCTGTCAAATGAGCATCGTTAAGCAGCCAGGACAGAAGGACGGGGCCAAAAGGAGACATCTGGAATCTGCATGAAAATAAAATATCTGTCAAAAACGATGCCGCCAGAAGCCAGAAGATCCACGATCGCTCTCAATATTTGTCCCGGCAGGATTTTTTCCCCTTTTCCACCGCACAGCATACGTCTTATCGTACGAGAACTGATCGGTTTTGGAAATTTTATTACCTTGATTTTGGTCTGAAATGGCATCAAGAAGTCTCTCGCACACTATAGAGCTCGGACGGTGTGAAGGGCCTAGGCGTGAAGTGGTAAGACAACCCCCGAAAAAAAACAGACGAAAGGGTTTCAGGCGAAAAATGCTTCAAACAGTCAAAGCTACGTTCTACTTCATTAACATATTTGCTAAGCCATTAAAATGTCCACGTTCTTATGTGTGTGCCGAAAAAGCAAACAAATGGAATGGAATAAAAATTTCATATCTTCGCACAAGCGAGCGAGCTAGCCGGGCAATGGACGACGAACCTCAGTCGCAGAACGAAAACCCACACCGGTTCCAACTGAAAGGAATTAAAACAAAAATCTTTTGCACCATAGTTCCACTCCCCCCACCCACCATAGAGGAGGGAACGCCGGTGAACAAGTTTCGTTTCAACTTTTCACCGACGTGCGCTTCGGTCAGCATAATTCCGATACGCAGCCAGAATGGAGACGATGCGCGTGAGGCATTAAATGCCGCGCGGGAGCAGGCGCAAGCGCAAGCCAAACAAATTCACAAATAAGTTATGCAATCTTGTCGAAATTGTTTTTATTGTAAACCAACTGCGGGTGCGTTTCGTGTGTGTGTGTAGCCAAGGTGCGCCATCCTTCCCCGGAGGTCGGGAAAAATGGGGGTAGAAAAAGGTGCATAAAACCGGGTTGCCATTTTATCTTCCCGACCAACACACCGCTTGAACTCTACAATGAACGAAAAGAATAACTGCAAATTCGTACCAGGAAACACAAAAAAAAGCACTCCACGCATCAAAAGCAAATTGGTTTCAGATTTTGAACCTGTTTGGATCGTTTTATTTGCGTGCGTTTTGGCATGTGACAGTTTTTGTTTTGGTTTTTTTTTCTCTCTCTCTTTCAGCCAGCGAAAGCAATAAATGTCTGTTAGTACGCCGTCCGATTGTGCGAATTGCGCGAAATGACTTTTTTAAGCCCCATTTCCAACGGGGCGCTAGAGCGAACTCGACGGGAAGGTGGAAACGCCAACAAGAAGGTTAAGTTCAATGAACTACCGGTTTAAAATTTTTATACAAATTTATGCCTAATTATTACTAAACTAATATTAGTTTAATTGCATTATTTTGTTGTATTATGAAGAAATTAATTTTGTATTTAAACATCTAAATAGTTTGCAGCCCCGAAAATGGTTACTTCCGGTATAAAAGCCCCAATTTGAAATTAAATTTTCTCACGCACCCATGCAACACCCGTTTAATGCCCCTAACGAATTTGTCACTCAGGTCTTTAGCTGTTTTTTTTTTAGGGGGAGAGGGGATTGCGATTAAGGTGTCTTTATCCATGAAAGCCAAATCCGTGATGAACAAGAATAAGAGGCGCAAGAAACAATCATCCAACACATCCAATTTGTCGATAAAGCTGAACGAAAGCAAGCGAAGAGAAAAAACAACCAGCACCGGGAAAATGGTTGAAACCCCGAAATGCATTGCCTTCTTACATTGTAGCGGTATTTAGCCGATTCGGCCCCGTTCGGCCCCAAATAGCGGGTATATAGCCTACGCGTTCACCCGATTCCGCCGATCGGCGATGAAACGACGCGAAACGAAATCACGCAAAACGATCACACCTTCGCGGGATGCGGGATTCCGGGCACGTGTTATCTGCAACCGTGCGCTGCGGTGCGCATTAATTCGGTCGGATTGTGTTTTTTTTTTCTTTCGAGAATGTTAAGATTCATTGATTAATGATCTCGAGCAGTGCGAAGCAGATGATGAGCGGTGAAGATGATGATGGTAAAACAAATGTTTCCTTGCCTTTTTTGCTACATATTGCTACCGAGGGGCAATTAATTTGCGAGATAAAAAAACAAACGGGAAAGAATTCATTTTTGTGACATTCTTTCCCATACGCCCATAAGCCGTTGTTTAATGTGAAGTGATAGTTGTCTATGCAAACAACATTTTAAAAAATTACCCCACAAAAAAAAACATACACACATAATAATATTTTATTCGACACTTATCCTTGAATTATAACCGCTACAACTTTCAAATTCGCATTTGTTAATTCTACTACCCTGCAGTGCAAAAGATATCTCCTGGCCGGTTTTGTTTGTTTTTAATGAGCTTCTGCTGAGACTAGCAAAAATGCAATGGAATACCAAAAAAAAACTACACCCCACACAATATGCCGTTTACACGCGGTAGATAACTGTACGGTTTTGGGAGCTTTGGCTCATTTATCTCGAACAAGTTTAGCGACTATTATGACATTTAAGACAACTTTCGCACCACACCGTGCCACCACTGACATTTTGACGTTGAAGGGGTAAGTGAAACTCTTTAAGAAACAAAAAAACAACCCCTACCGGTAAGCTGAACAGAAAATAGAGCATACGATGTTTTATGTTATGCCCGAGTGTGTGTTTTTTTACTTTACTTTCCTTCCAGATCTAATGGGGTTTTTTTTGTGAATTGAGAGCAATACAAAAAAGGGACAGGATACGGGTTCAATTTGTCACACCGATCACGTCTGCGTACTGACCCAAGGAACGAGAAAGCGCGTTCGGATCAGCTACGCACGATCAACGATCTTACCATTTTCCCCCCCGCAACTGGGTTTCTTCTTCGAGTGCACCTGGAGCCTGGTGCTATGATTGTGGTTGAAAATGACTCAATCTTAGTCATCGACTTCTGGATGTGGGGCCCCGATGCGAATTGCCTTTCCCAAGCTGTACGCGATCGCTGCTCGATCGATTGCAATCACAGATGGATTAATGTTTCTTTTTTATTTTCGTTGAACTCCAGCACACGGAGATACCCTTTCGGTTGAGTCATCCATTGGTTTGGTTTGTCGAAAAAAAAAAAACACAAATGGGGACACCAAGGACAGACATGGCGCTCACCGATGGAAAATAGGCAATGTTCTACGAGCGAAACAATGCAAACATCGATCACTCGTCGGCAGGCAGGAGACGGGCGGTGTTTTCGATCGCATGCCTCGATAAACACCTCCACGAATCCCTTTTACGAATGATTTGTGGAAATTCCGTCGCACGTTTCCCAGGAGGATCACCGAACCGAAAGCGCCACTCTTAAATCAGTCGTGATGTCGCATCATGCCACATTAAGCTGAGAGTTCCCGCGTAGCCACAATCAATTAACATCTCAGCTGGCATTAGAGCCGTCGCTCGAGTGGATCTTGCAGATCGTGATGGAAGCAACAAGGAGCGAGCTGCAACATTGTTGCAGTACGAAATGATCCATTCGTGCTGGAATGGCATGTCCGTTTGCAGAAGAAGGAAAAAGAGTGAAACCTCCACCTAAACCAAGCTCAAACCGGTAAGGTAGTCCGGGGCCACCGCTACCGGTAACAGCGGGAGCAGAAACCCAGCCAGCTTAATGTCGCTACAAGGCGCGTTATTAGCCGCCCGGAGCAAAAACGGAACAACTTCACTCGCTATTAAATAATTGTAATCACATTCCGGCTAACGATTACTCGATACCATTTAGCCCGCTGAGACACTGAGAAGCACCGGGGACGGGGAGGAAACTAGTAAAAACGAACGTGCAAAAGTTTCATTCACCTACAGGGTTTGGAAGGGTGGATAGTGTGCTAAGACACACGCTAAACAATTTGTCTGGATCTGAGCTGTTTTAGAGCTTGTTGTTTTGGCGACGGTGATATTTTTCAAAACCTCGCAATAAGGACCTTGAAAACATGGATTGATCAAATAAACGTCATGAGTTTTCGATAACCTTCCGTGAGACATTACACGAGACGGTGTTTGATCAGGTGAGCTCCTTTTTTGGAAGATTAATTTGTCAAATCTTCAAGATTCGGCGCTTTTAGAGCTAGCATTTAGAGCGAAATAAATTTCTAATTCTAACTAAACATCTCCTGCCATATCCCATAGTGCGAATAAAAACCACAGACAAACCTCGTACGACAGGGGGATTAGATTACCAACGGGCATCATCCATCGCCCAACGCCCAACGGAAGCACCAGTGTGGGATGTGGTCTAAGAAGTCATGCCACTCGGACATGGCACATAAATGCAATCGATCTCGCGTGCAGCCGTGCAAAACGTGCTTGTGCTTGTCTGGCTGATTTTTTCCTTCATGCTGCAGGCTCAGACGCAAATGTTCCAAGACACACACACATATATAAGCCCGCACAGTTTGAAGTCGAAGCTCAGGACGGAAATGTCGTGTTAATCGACTAGCGCATAATAAGCAACAGGCGATCCTCTCGCCTGTAGTCAATCAGTTTGGACAAATGGTCTGACATTTCCACACTAACTAGAGCTGTTAACATTCAAGCAAAACGAGCACGATCGATACACACCGAAATACAAGCTATATTGAAGGATACGGGGAGTTGGATTATGGAGTGGGAACACAAATCTCCCAAAATGTTAAGATGCTCGAATACCATTCGGAGAATATTTTTTTTTTTGTCGTTGCCTGTTGCTACACAACCAAACGTAGACGACGCAAGTTGGGGCACTTGGGCAAATATTTTCCACTATCCATCCAGCACACGCTTCTATCCTCGTGCAGCTAATCTAGAACACTCTGAGGTGGTTGTCCCAAAAAAAAACAGCCTTTTAAGTGTGCTCCTCTTGTACGTCACTCCAGAACCTTCAGCAAGTTGACAGTAGCTTCATTTGTTCTGGAGCATCTGTGGGCTACACAGAGGGTGGCACAGTTCCTGCCAGCGCTAATATTGATCCAAGTGTGGCATCTCCACCAGGCACTGGATTACGTAAAGTAGCGTACCCTGTGTCAACCTGTTACCCGGAAACTTTGCCCTCGTTCGATCGTGCGCGGTCGGCGACAAATGGCACAGCAAGTGCACGGCAACTTACCATCCATCTTGTTCTGCAGACTGTGCGGTGAATCTGGGATTGTGTCTGGCAGCGAGTCACCGTCCGAGTTGAGACTGTACGAGTGTTCCGTTTTGATCGGCATGCACGTCCCGATGATCGCGTCCGTCATCAGCTTGTCGTTCAGGATGACCGGCGGTAGCTTCGAGTGTGGATCCATCCAGTCCTGGATGTCCGGGTAGTTGGACATCTTCAGTGTGTCTTGTAGGTTCTGTCAGAAAGGAAGAGAGAGGGAGAACAACAATATAGCTTTAAAAACAACTCATTCACATCAATATTGATTGAGGGAAGCTGCTGCAAAAACAACAGCTCTATTTGTTTGCATAATGTAAAACCGGGCGCAGGGCGCCAGGGAGGAATATGAAATGGACACGATCCGGAAGCAAATGTGGGTGGCACGGAACGGACGTTAAAGATGCGCCCATCACGCTTCGATGATCTCACGTGCTGGTGCGCGTATGTAGCTCGTATAAATTATTCATCCCGCGAGTGCAGGTGAGTGTATCATTCGATTGAAATTGTGCCGAACGAAAAAGGCCCCCTTTCGCGTGCAACAAGTAGAAGCTTCGGTACGGTTGTACCTTTTAAAGCGGTTTCATCACCCAAAGCGGTACCATAAACGTCACAATGCTTACATCAATTCTCACACAGAGGCGCACCATTCCGAGCGAGCTGCAGTATTAAACTCCAAACCATTTGTGGCCTGGTGGAATGAAAACAGTAAATGCAGCCCGATCAACTTCCAATTGAGATGATCGATACCATACGGGTGCTCACCTGGCGCCAGGCGCACCAATTTGTCCACTCATGTTGACATTCCAACCGATCCTAAAACTCACACATTCCTGCACATATTGTACGAGCGGTACAACAAGGTTCGATCTAGAAAGCTTTAAACATCAATTAAAGTGGTACGCTGGCCGGCTCCCTTCAAACAGCTGATCTATATTGAGGGCTTGGCCGCGAAATAAATCGATCCCATTCCCATTCGGTGCGCAGGGTATGACTATAAAATAATTATTCTCGCATCGGAATTCCACCACTCGTATGACAAATCGTTTCAAAGCAGTATGGAGTACTTATTTCTCGATTTTAGAAATTTGATTGAACTCCTAATTTAACTCCAGTGCCGCCAGTTTTATTTGAAGAAATTTAAATCCAACGACAACACACTGTGAGAACTGTCTTGTGTCCCCTTGTGTGCACGTTTCGAAAGTGCGTTCATACCAACGTAAATGTCTTGTCATCTGCTGCACCGCTTCGGGCAACAATCTGACGGAATGATGATGGATTTGGCTTAAAACAAAAGCACCAAAGATTAAGTTGTTGTAGTTGAAACCGTACCGCGAATGGAACCGGTCATTCAAAATCAAAACAGAAAAAAACACACAGTAATACCAACCAACCACCTTTCAGATTGCATGAGTAACGGTAAAGCGTTTTCCTGGTACACACTCACACATTCCCGGCCACATTCCCAGTCGCATTCCCAAGAGTAGAGGGAAGCGACCATGTTTTTTTTGTTCGTTCACTTCTTTTCGTCGGAAATGCCAACCAACGTCGATTGAAGTGAAGAAGAATAAAGCGCACCGAGCATTAATGCTCCCATTGATGAGGGATTTGCCTTGTGCGTTTTTTTGCGGGCAAACGCGCGCACACACAAGATTCTAAACGCACGGTTTGAAACAAATTAAGGGTGGACCCCGTCATTAGCATATATATGCGTAAGTGGGTACCCATCGAAACGGGAGTTTCTTTCTTTTAACGCACCTGTTGGCGGGTTCCAAATTTACTCCCCTGGTTCCCAGGAAAGTGTCCCAAGAAACTGCTAGCGAGCTACCGGGTATAGTTCCTTTGGAAACCCTTGCTCGGATGATGGGAGCGCTTCATCGTGAGCTTGCTACATTTTTCCGTTTGATTGACTGTTTAGGCAAACAACATGTGGCTGTGATTTGTTTTTATTCTTCTCACACCAACATTGTGTGTGAATGAAGTTGCTTCACCATGCAATAACGGGCGGCACAGTTTATGCACTTTAACGGCTCAATTTAATTAATTTTTATAGCTATCGGCGGTTTAACCCTTGGAATCGTAATGAAACAAACGATTTCAATCATCGTAGGGTAACAAGTGACGAACCTTTTTTTTTTCTATTTTTATTTTTCTTTTTTTTGTTTAATTTATTGTGGGAATGTTTGCGTGTTCTAGCGTTGTTACCGAAAGCTAATTCTGTTTTTGATGTCTTCATCAGAACATCCCCATGATTCTACAAATCAATGCAAGAACAAGAACGGCTCGATCGTTCCTACCACAACACCAAACACGAGGGGCAAAGAACAAAACGTCCATTTGAAGAAAGGAAAGGTCGTCGATTGGTGTTACCTTTTTACGGTTCTCCCATCTCCTCTCCTCCCTTCATCCATTTCCTCCCCCTTCCTTTCACACTGCACGTGCATCCCGCGTACGCAGACGCATTTCGATAACGGCCATTGCGGCTCGGTGTGCGCGACACTTTGCGCACTCACGAAACAGGTAGAACTACTTTCATTTTCCAAACCTGATATCCCTTTTGCGCGCTGCTATCACCGCCAGTCTGAATGGCTATTGGCAGCATACCATTTTATCCCTCCGCCTCCCAACCACAGCCCGCGCGCGCGTCCTTCGGCACCATAGATCCTTGCCTTTCACCCGTGGCCCTTTTGCTTGCGGAACACGCAACCAACGGAGCCCTTTTTCTTCCAAACGCCCCAAGTATGTCGCAGCCCTGTGTGGCTTGTGCAACAGCGGCATAATCTATACCAGCGATGTGTGTGTGTTTTTTCTTCTCTTCATATCTTCTTCTTCTCCCGAAAGGCTTTCTTTCACTTTTGCTCTTTCACTGTCGCTTCCTCCCATTTGCAGCATCCGCGTTTGATCCTTTCCTTTCTTCGCGTTGCACGCGAAGGTTGCCCAATACGGACCGGTATTTGTAAAAGGATGCACAAAGAGCGGAATAAAAGAATCCAAATCTCACGAGACTCATGACCGTTGTCCTTTTTTTTGTGGACGATGGTATGCGTAAGGCACCGGTTTATTCTACACCTAGCTAAGGGGACATTTTACGTGACTTTCTTCCCACCTCAACCAACCGGACTATGCATTTTCATGATCATCCTTTTTTTCGGTGCTTTCTGTTTTTCCAGCTCCATCTCGTCGCTTTCTTCCCTTCGGACAGACGAACAAGTCGGCAAACGACAAAGTGCTATCAACATAACTGCTGTACTTAAATTCGATCGAATTGTTGGGTAGGATTGGTTACCCTAAAAAAAAGCGAGGAAGCAATGAAAAAGGCAACAACAACGATTCCCTTCGATGGGAACGAGCTGGAAATGTGAAAGAAGAAAAAAAGTAACAACACGGGAGAAACATCGGCAGCGAAAGAGGTCGGCTGGTTAAGCCGAGAAAATACCGAGACCGATTATCGCTTATTATTTTAGTATTTTACGATTATGATTATTAAAAAGGCAGAAAACAATCTTATTAATCGTTACCGTGCGTGACCGGCAGCGAGGGTTGTAATAATTCCTGCCCTCCCGCTGATGCGACCGTGCACCATTGGCAACGAGGTCCTTTTTTTCTTTTGTTAAGAAATGATTCCCCAAAAATCAAACTATTCATTAGCAGTTCACTTTTAAGCAGGTTTGAGCATCAATAACCTTATCGAGGATCGTGGAACGAACCGGAAGCTGATTTAAAGCTGGTTAAGATGGTTGATTGAGCAATAATTTCAAAGCAAAGATTTTTCTTGTGATATCAATTTGTTTAAAATGCTTTTAGAAGGTTTTATTAAGACTTTTACCAAATTGCTTTAAGTTTAATTTTATAATTTACTTTATAGTTATATAATTTACCATATAAATTTGTAAATGGCGACCAACGACATATTTTATGGAATGAATTAAATTAACGCACTCAAATAATTTTTATTTAGAATTGCCATTTTCTTAAATATGTTGGTTAATTTATGATCATTTTCTCAAAAATTTATTATAACATCACAAGTGATTTTTTCCACAAGTTGAGTTTATCTTTTAAAAGCATGAATTACATACCTCCAAAGGTTAACTAGACACCCAAAGGTGCATGAAAGAATGCTAACCACCTTCTCGTTTGAACCACTCCGCTCACCTCAAAATTCATCTATTTTCCCCCATCATTGCCATGACGAACTGTTTCGAACCGTTAAGCAACCGATTCATCGATCGTTTGTCGGCGGTATGACTTTCACTCCTTGAAATATTTCGCTCCTGCATTCTCCAGTCCCCATCCCTTCTCTTTTCGCACCGCAAATTCCTACGAATGCACATACGTGCTCTCCTACATCCTTTTCGATACACCCTATCGTTGATCGTTCCATTT
The DNA here is from genome assembly GCA_000473375.1 of Anopheles culicifacies. Taxonomy (NCBI): domain Eukaryota; kingdom Metazoa; phylum Arthropoda; class Insecta; order Diptera; family Culicidae; genus Anopheles; species Anopheles culicifacies. Next base: position 5,980 of record AXCM01005875.1, on the reverse strand, counting down.
CACCCAACGCCCAGGTTGTGATCCCTCCATACGCCGGCTGTTGATCATGAAACCTACCAGGGTGGAGTCACCGGGTTGTGGCGATGCTTTAAGTGATCTTGTTTTGCTGTCAAGAATGGTGATTTTTTTTTCGTTTTGCTTGTCCTCTCCCACCACAACACACCCGTTCCCGCGTTCCCTTCAGCCTCACGGTTGGCGATGATTTTGTCAAAAATCGGTTTCGTGTGCCGAACCGGGGTGACCTAACGAGTGACGAAGCGATGCAGAGGTGTAGTTTGCCGGTGTTGGCAACTCCCCTTCGAAACGTGTACCGCATGACGCACAAAATCTAGCCGCCCGGCCGCATGTGACCGTAACGTTTCACATTTGACCTAAAAAGCAACGCCGCGATTTTGTTGGAAGGGAAAACAACAGCACCACACCATTTGGGCGATTTGCAGATTTTGCGGTGCCAATTCCATCGTGTACGTGTGTGTCAGTGTGTTTTTTGCATGCTCATTTCTTTCTCCTCTTGAACGACTTGCAAAAATCCACCCCAATGTCCGATTGCACAATCCGATCCGGCAACTGCGTTGCAATACTGCGTGTTTGAAAAATTATTGACAACCGGCGTACGGGCCACCATTCGGTTTTCCCATCCCTTTTCCTTTTGGCACCGAAGGAAACCAAACTGTGCTGTTGTTTTGTCGGATGGAAACGAAAGGTTTACGCAACGGCCATCGGTCCAAATTGTAGCCCCGGGCAAGACCGGTAGCCTGCAAGGGAAAAAAAATCTCACTTTCATCAGCGAAACTTTTCTCATTTTTCCTTACTGTTCCCGTGTTTCAGGTGATTTGAAGGATGTCTTATTTTTTCTTTGGGAGTTAGTTTCATGGCCGTTGTTAGAAGCCGGCAATGGCAATGCACAATAAAACAAACACACCGGGGCAAACTTTACGTTGCCAAAATGCCTCGCGTTTGGCTAAGCAAATATTGAACGATGGTGAATTTATTTTGGTTGCGCTTGTTTTTTGATGCATTAATGCATGATGCGCAACGAATCTTCCTGCTTGCTCTCAGAAACGATCTCCAAATAGGAAGCGAGGACATACAAGAAAAAAAAATATAAATAGACCATCATGACGAGTACAACAAAACAGCCACCCCCACCCCAAACAAGGTGCAGTTTTGGGGATGCAAAAACAAAAACACAAACTAACATTGAAAGTGAAACTCCTTCGCCTTCGGTTTCCTTTCATTTGTCAATTGTGGTGCCTGCAATTGAGTGTGTTGACATTTCGGGAGGTGAACCGGGCTTAGTGTGGAACCGTGCAGGGCAAAGCTTCTTTGCAAAGTTCGGAACGAAAACGAAACGAATTTAAATAAATCGCCTCTCACCGAAAGGCATCATTTTTCACCCCGTAGATGCCTTTCGAATGGTTTGCTTTTGTTGTTTGCCAGTTGCAGGGGAAAAACGAGTTTGCCAATTTTTTGGAACGGTTCCGAACACGCGCAACAAGCGACTTCAAATGTCAAACAGTTGAATTGGGTGCCAATCTTTCACTTGCGCGGCTCACTCACTTAACGGGTCGCCCCCAAAAGTCGAAGCGACGCTAACGAATCAAAATAACACCCTCCAAAAGGTACGGTACATCCTCATTATTGGTGGAAAATGTGTTTTAATGCAACCACCAAAGGCGCACCGCTTCGGAACAGGAAAATGCGTCCGCTTCTTTTGCTCGCTAATGAATGATCAGCTCAAGGAAATGGAACCAAATAAATTGTTCCAAAATAAAACAACGGAAAAGGAAACATTTTACCGTTGGCCATTTCCCAAGAATGCATTCCCAAAAAGTCAAAAGTGCACACAATTTGCGCTGAGAAATTATTACAGCAGCAGAAACGCAAACGGATGCAGCCGTATTATTAGTCACAATAAAATAATGCTCAATATTCAGTTTACAAAACCGTTTCCATGCGAACTTTTGGCGGCTTGAGCATAATTTGCATATTATCCCTTCACCAACACTCATCCACAGCTACAGCTCCACTTTCTGAAAGCCCTTTTGGAATTGGTGGAGTAAAAAGGGGGTGGGCAGAAGGCTCGTGATCTCGATCACAATCGCAAGGGCGTCACGGTGAGCCCTGCACCTTTCGCCTTTCCACGTTTCGGGGAGTTTTAATTTTTCTTTCCGTTCCACTCCTTTGCAAACTCTCCGACAAAAACGGAGAAAAGGAAAGAGAGAGAGAAAGAGAGAAAAATTGTATACATGCATAGAAGTATCGATCAGCCTCCAGGCACTGTAAAAGAAAGATTGATCACACCGCCATCCCGTAGACGACGAACCCCCCTCACAACACGTGTGTATAATTAATCGTGATTGATTTTTTCGCGAATAACGCGCACAGCGGCCCCAAAATGTAAGGGCTGCTACACGATTTGCGATCGCGATCGTTTCATATCTTTATTGATTTTTTTAAGTGAACCCTTTCGGAATAGTATTTTCTTAATGTCTACCCTTGTTGATAAGCGATGACTTTCTCCTTTCATTTTTCATCGAGCAGCTTCCGGCTCACGGGGTTTTTTGTTTATTGTGGTGGGAGGTTCAGAAGTGAAGGTAACGAATTAATTTTGTTGCTATCACTCTGATTAGTGAGCTGCCAATTTTTTTCTGTACCATGTAATTTGTGTCCTTAGCATTTAAATCATCCGCAAGCAAAATTCCCGATCGCAACTTAATGCAAACATTCGCAAGTAATATTCCCTTACTTTCAATAGTGCCTTTCGCCGTTATCGCGAATCGCACTCGACCGTATCGACTGGTATGCAATAGAGTTTTGATTGCATGTGCCCAACTGTGAGTGTGCGCTCTTATCGGTCAAGGGTGTTGGGTGGTTACAAGATCAAGAGCAGCCCGGGATTATTCATCTGCTCGTGCTCGAGCAATCGTCCACACACGCTCACACGAAGGGAAGGTTTAATGTCCGATCTGCTGGATGCACAACGTGATCACCTACAATTGTTTGATCAAGCAGAGAGAAAAAAAATCACACTCACACTCAAATTGCATCACCCAGCACGGTTTCTTCGTCTGAATCTCAGGGTACACATTGTTTGTTCATTCATAAATTGTGTGGCCGGTAGCATACAGGTATGGCACGAACACGACGATGTTTTTGCCTTGATATCATGAATCCGTTTCATGAATGAATCTGAACAGCTCGAGTTTATTCAGACCCGTATGTGAGATTATTTCTTCGTTTCTTGCAAGTGCAAGAGTAATGGAATAACATTTATTTTAAAGTTTACGAATATATTTCAGACATTAAACAGCTTCGAATGGATTATTTAAATCAAGCAAATAATAACATTCTCCGCAGCAAACAAGACGTCAGTAAAATGACGCAAGCATGCTAATATCTCCATCTGAAATGGGTTAGACATTCTCTTCACGGCACAGCCAGCCCAAACCACAATCTCCGCACCCTCCGGGTAGGATGACTCATGCGCTTACTCCCAGCGGTTTGTCTCTAACGTTACTCAACGTTCGCTGTAAAATTGCAAGTGGTTGACAATTGGCCGCTGTTTCTAACACTTCCACCCCGCCCGATGCAGCCGCTCCTGCAAACCGATACATTTCTCCATCGGAATAATCGGTCCGCCCTTTCGTGCCTTTCGGAATAAGCGGGAACGTTCAATGAGCGATTGGTGAGCTGATCGAACAATCGAAACCACCGGCTAGGGCATAACGGTGCATTTCTGTGCGCCCTATTACCTTCCTGTCGCCCAGGTCGCACACCCGACAGTGGTGCACTTATTACACACACACAAACCGGGCATTCTCGGGCCTTGGGTTGAAAAACATCGCCGCAGGGTCCAAACGTATCGGATCGATCGTGATCGGCGGGTGAACACGAAACATTCTTCCCAGCTCGAGACACGCCTCGGGATTAGGTCGGTGCTACCGTGCGGACGGTTGCATTTTCAACTGGCTTCGGGGTGCTTTCGTTCTCGTGCAACCGGTGCAGCATTCCACTCCACGGTAAGAATGTGCGGAATTCGTGCTCTCCTTCTGCACCAAATCAAGGGCAGGTATTCAGCTGAGCGTGAACCAGTTACGCCGGTGGTGGATTCAACCAAAGTCACAGCATGATCGTCAACCTTTCGTCCAATGGTCGCGCTGGGTGGGAGACTTCTGATTTTTACAACACCAGAAATTCTCGACCAGGTGAAGAAACTCCCGAGCCACACCCGTCCTTGACATCGATCCGGCCTGCTCGATGGCAATGAACTTCCGCGCGATTACTCACCCAACCGAGCTGAGCTAATCTGCCACACGCCTGTTCGCAAACTTATGCTAAACAGATGAGTAAGCATCGCCTTCCGCCATCGACCCCCATTGGGCGGTAAACCGTTTGGAATTGCTTTTAAAACTATCGAAAACAAAGCATACCTACCCACAAAATTGGGGAATCACTCCGGGGCGGTGTTTGTTCCCGTTTAAAGAATCTACGTCGCAAATAAATAGATTCGCCAACGGGGCGGCCCGGTATCGATCCTACCCGGGTTCCGTGTGAAAGTGGGTCAACCGGTAGTCTATCAGGCGCAAAATACCTGCCAAAACATTCCACAAGAATGCACACGGCCGCTAAAGAAGAATCGTCGACAAGTTTGAAAACACCTGACATAGATGGGCGGTTGGATGAGCAATACCCACTCGGATTGTACTACGCCGTAGCGCCGCCACTTGTGACAAATTGACGCTACGCTGTAAATGGGACACATCCGAGTTGTGTGGCGTGCCGGACCAAAGATCTTGGCCATCCGATTGCGATGATTGCATACGTCGCTTGCGGATTATTATGAATGAAGAAGTGTGCCCAGAATGGGGGGTGGGGGTGGGAGGTTCTTGACCACGCTTTAATCCGTCAAATCTGCGACGCACTCAGACCGGTGTCAATGGCCCCAAACTGGAACCCCGAGCGCTTACTCATCGACCGCGCGGGTGTGAAATGCGCCACGTTCCGGCTCCGGGTGCGTGTCCCCCCTTCTTAGCACGGCTGTCATTTAAATTTATGCAGCTTTTGTGATGGGAATAATACCTTACGAAATCGGATCCGATGACAGCTGGACAGATGCGTCTCAGATTGGGAACGTTTTAAGTTCTAACAAAGCAACTCCACGATCGCTGCACATCTTGGAGCTGCACTTGACAATGCAGCCCGGCGGCGTTCGAGTCACGATATGAGCAGCATTAAATGCTGTGATTCCGACTCTTCAGTAATTCGTACACATGAAGCGGATCGTTTGTCAGGGCATGTCCATCATGGGGCCTTTTTTCGAGGTGCTTTTAGCATCTTCCGAGCGCTCGGAGGGGGGGGATAAATACACAAGAAGACAGTGGTGGTCAGAGAGTTCCTGGAGACTCCCGTACCGGGAGGAGTGAAGAACGCTTTGCTTGGAATGTTACGAAACCTAAAGAATGCCCCTTGTGCTCAACACGTGTGCCGTCGTGTTAGTGCGATTGTCTGAATACTCATATTTACCCATCCTCCTTCTCGCTCGCCCGTGTCTCCAGCAGATTATCCAAATAGGGAGTGTGCGGGAATGCCTGGTGGACTCGGGAAGTGAAAAGTGAGTAAGAAAGGCACGTAATAACGCTTCTTGCGGTGGTGTTTTGCGATGTTTTGCTTTTTTTTCAGAACACCGATGAGCCGTACGAAATTGGCGAGGTGAACGTTCTGTAGTAGTAGGCACACCGTCACATACCCCCGCGAAGATGTCCACAATTACCCCTTTTTTCGTAATGCGCGTTCCTCCTTCTGCGGGCGTGTTATTCAATCTAAACGGCAAGTTTAATGCTTTCCAGTTTTACTCACGCACACACACACACGCATACAGAAGGTAGCGTTTTTCGCTTCTTCACCCCGTGGTTTGCGCCTCTAAATGGGTCTCAGTATTTATGAGTTTGGTGGACAAAAGAAGCAATCAATTTAAATA
>KI424126.1:5153-18654 GCA_000473375.1 Anopheles culicifacies | reverse complement strand
AAAAAAGCGTCGTGAGTGTGCACAATCGGTCTTTGGAGGTGTCCGGAATTAATCCCTTCATTGCTCAGGAACATAGATCGCCTTGATCCGATCTGTGTTCTCTTGGTGTTGGCTTCTTGTTTCCAGCAGGGTTTGTGCATGTGTGGCTCCGATCCGATCGCACCCCTTGAGGGCCCACGACATATATGGCTACGTTGTTGACCTCTACAGAGCACCATCGGTGCCGGTTCCAGCATCAGAGCTTGAACTGCTTCGCAATGCAAAAACAGAAATTAGAGAGGATGAAGAAAAAAAAACAACCCCCCTGATGAAACCATATAATTAGATGCTCTTAACATGCGCGTTCGTTCTTCAACATCTTAGCCATTCAATCTCGGGATACCTCGACACCTTAAAGTCGCCTTCTAGTGGTCGATACCTCACCAACAACACAAAAAAAAATAACAGCTTTCCAATACAACCATCTTGATCTTGACACCTTCCGAGACCGTAGCCGGTCCGTTGCTTGGACATGTTTCTGAATTTCGGTTACAAAACAAAAAAAATCGTGTACGTGTGTGTTTGTGTACATGTGTTCCTATCCGAATGTCGGTCTGGCTTGTCGCGACTAATACTCGTGCTTTGTGGTTCATTTAAATCTCCCCCAATACCCTGCCAACATTGTATTGACCAACGGTGTTGGCCTAGAGATGAAAACCGGGTCTTCAACGCCTACGCACGCAGATTCCAAGGTGTTCGCAGCATCGGCATGGTGTGTTTTGTTTGGATGTGTTTATTATTCTCCACCGTATCCTCCGTTCTCCGCGAACTTGCGCGGACAGCTTGCGGTGTTTGGGTCGATGGGTTTTCGGTGCCATTTATTTCGCGTCTCCCGTAACTTCTGGTCATTAGGCGCTGGCTTTACGGGCTGCCAGAGGCGCACCACAAAACACGATCGATCGCCTCATCTCTCTCCGCGTTCGCGTAGCGTATTTAAGACAGGCGAGTTATGTGTTATTTTTGGGGTTTGCCGTTTTCGAACATATGTATGCAGCCATTGCCTTTTCGTTAAATTGTTTTACATTATTTTTCATACGTCAACCTCCGCGGACGTGTTTTTTTTATGAGTGGGCGTTTTGTAAGCCCTGTTGCGATTGTTTTGCTCTGTTTGCTGTTATGCTTGGTTCTACCTTCTGGAGCCTTCTTAGCTTGCGTGGGATGTCGCCCGTTCAAATTACATTCATTTTTTTCTCTTTCTCTCTCTCTCTTTTTTATATATGGATATTTTTATTGGACCCGGTTTGGTTTCATGTGGTTTTGATTCCTCAGACAGGACAACAACACAAAAACCTTCCCTTCTAATACTTCTAGGCACTTATTGATGCGTTGTTTTATTCTTTCCCTCTCGCTCGCCTTCTTTTGTGCTGGATTTTAAAGGATTTCTGTGGTTTTGTTCTCGGTGTGCTACATACCACATTTTTTCAAAAGCATTTTTCAGTTGAGTGAAGTGACTATTTTTGTGACAGTGAGGGAATCGAACGTACAAAGCAAGAAGAAAGAAACCGTCACGTCTCGCCACCGTTACTGGAGATCACCCTTTAACACACCCACCCACCCCAACACCAGAACAGAGACGGGCATGGTGCCGGAATATATTATGTATGCAAAAATTAAACTCCCATTTAATGATCAACCAACTCTCCGGCCGGAGTACCCGGGGAGGCCGTTAGAGGTCGCACACGTTCGCTTAGATGGGAGAATAAAGTGAAGTTACCGGTGCGGAGGAGGTTGGAAAAATCCGGTAGGAGATGAAAGATGTAGCTGACCCCGCTGGGATACTGAGCGACAAAACAAAAAATTGTCCAAAACAACAACGCAACAAAAAAAAAGCAGGAACCTGCCCTCGCTTAGTGAACCGGGTGAACGCGGGCGGATTATTAATCATCGCTGTTCGGGCGTTCGCGCATACATATCTGACACCTGGGGATGGAAGGGTTTCTAGTGTGGTTTTGTTATATTAAGGCCCCTAGTTTGGAATGGTTTTGTTTTCGGGTGTAGTTTTCTTCCTCTTCTTCTTCCTCGTTCATGCTTTCAATTTATATTCCTGCTCGTCTTATTTTTATGCGTCCGCGTCTCAGACTCATAAATCGACGACCTGTCGAATATCGCCACCGGTCGAGGGTGGAGGGCCAGGTAAGGAAATACCTGGAGATGACAACAAATAATGCTTAGATCTCTTACTCTCTCTCTCTCTCTCACTCTCTCTCCCTCCCTCTGTCTACCTCGGGAGTAGCAGCGGGTTATGTGTGAATTGAAACAAACATAAGAAGACAAAAAAAAACACCGTCTTTACACTCGCGTCGCGGAAGGCCGACGAGGCGATTTCTCGTTCGGCGCCAGGGCTTTAGGCGGCGACCCGTTGTGACATTATTTACGTCTTAAGCTTTACCGTCGAGTGGCGTTTTTATTTATGCCACTCACCGGAGTGTGCGGAAATCACTGGCGACCTTTTCGGGCAGAATAATTTTACCTTCAGTCTCGTTTTTTTTTTCTCTCTCTTATTTGTCTCTGACATGGAGTGGTGTTACGTTGCCCAGCCGAGACACTACTGAAAGGGCTGAATTTTTGCTTAAACTTAAAAAATCCAAGTGTCCACGCGTCTCGAATGAAATTCGCATACTACCACCACAGAGGCGCCCCCAAAAAAAAACCCTCGTTTACTCCAACGCAATCGAACGGTCGGTTACTGGAACGCAAACTTTAAGGATTCTGATGTCTGCGTGGGGCTTCCTCGAGTCTAGACCCGTTTTGCGGGGTGTGGGATGAGGTAGAAGGTAGAACCGAGAGAGGGAAAGAAGGTCAGACGGTGTGTCGATGTTGAGGTTGTAATTACTTCTTTTTACCCCCATCACTCTACTGTAACCCTTAAAGGTTTTTCTTTGAGGTTTAGGGTTTTTGCGTCACTTTGAGGTTTTTGTCCATGCCCGTCCATGCCCGAAGGCATCCCGCAACTAGCTGAAGAGGGTAACGAAGTAGAAAATACTAATAAAACTAAAACCGCACAAAAGTATGCGTCTCACAAAAATGGGTAAAATGGGAAAAAGATTTTTTTTCCCCCTCCACCCTCCACATTTCGAAAAACCCTTTTCTCCCTTGGCTGTGTTTGAGTAGCAAGCTGTAACAGAAAATCTTTCCTTCATCTTTTGCTCGAGGGGACTGGTAATGGCATGGAAGGACGAAAGGAATCACCAACCTTCACTAGTGCCTGGACGTTAACTTACACACTCGATTTTGCACAGAATTTACCGAGCAATGGTTGAAGACGGTGGTTCACATGAAGCCCTATTTGAACAACATGCAAAACCAACCAGCACAAAGGGGTTTCAACCAGACAAACTGCACTTTTTTTGCCTGTTGTTGCTGTAAAAATCTAGCGTGAAGATGAATTCACCAAGATTGACACTCGGCGAACAAGGGGGGAACGGGTATCATTTTACCGGCTCATGTTGCTGTTGCTAGCCATAAATCGGGCTAGGAAAAAGCTGATTTTTCCGAACTGATTGAGAGCAGATTTACGGGGGGGCGGCGCATAAATCGAACATATCCGGTCGAGATATGTGCGGGGCGGATATCGATACCGGGTGTTGGAACTATCTCTCCACCATGATAAACACATTCCGGGATTCCGGGTGGGTTCACGCAAACGTATAAATTTTCCCGATAGGAAAAAAGAACACAACACTCTCCTCCCCGCTTGTTTCTTTGTAATGGATACATGGAAGTTTTCCCGGTATTCCCTATTAGCTTCCACGGGAAAGGATATCCCACATGGTATTACTTTATTTCAATTTCAAGCTCTTATCGGGGATTTACTTTTTTTCTTCAGCCTCGTGTACTGTTGGACGCAACCGTTATTGATTGTTCAAATTTTGAATCCTTTTTCCGAAAAAAAACAGAAACCAGATTTTAACTTTTTTTTTAATTCAATTATATGTACGAAATCTACAGTGCATAATATAGGTATAGGTTACAAAACAAAAAACTTTGAGCGATTAACAAGCTATGTTTTATTTTTCTTTCATTCTTGCCCTTTCCCTTATTGTATTTATTTCCCATTTTGAATTTTCCCTTATTTTAAATCATTTTCTTTTGAATCAATTCAAATTTCTTCTCAAAAGGTTCGTGTTTGTTGCAATCGCCACATTTATTTATTTTTTTTTAAATCAATTTATTCTTGGACCAATCTGAACGAGAGACACTTTTATTCCATCTCATCCCTTCGCCATTATGTGCGGTGTTCAGTCGTGTACCGTAGTTCGTGGTTCGAACCGAAACACAGTTCGAAACTAAAGTGGTCGAACCTTTGGAAAGACACGCTGAACAGTAACAGTAGTGCCTTTAAGTGTCTGTACACTTCGCATGCCCGTGAACGACTTTACGGGCAGTAGTAGAAGTGCAAAAGGAAGAGAAAGAGGGAGAAAACACACACCGACAACATAAAAAGCAAACGCTTGTGAAGAAAACTCGCCTAGAAGTGGAACGTTTTAATTTATCTCCGAACTCGCTTTCTGCCTCGGTGTTGCGCTGTGACGTTGAGTGGGCCCACTTCTCTGCCGACCCGCCGATAGTTTCTTTGTTGATTCAACTAGATTTTTCGTCTATATTATTATAACGTTGTGAGTCTCTTTTTTTTGTATCTCTAAGGACAACGCGGTTAATGCCCAGGCCAGAGTTTCACCCTGGCCGGGTGGGTGGACAAGCGAATGGATGGGTTGGTAGAGACGTGATCAAATCACCCTTCGGCAGCAGCTAGTGAACTGAAAGTAATTTTCTAAACGCCAGCGAATGGAAAGTCGCCGGCAACGAGCGAGTAATAAAAATAAATGAATTAAAAAATAAGGATGGTAAATTAATTGAAACGTTTTAAATCTTTACTCTTTTCACTCGCCGCTCGTCCGGTGCGGGCGTCGTTGAATGCGGAAGGGGTTTGTGGGCGTACTAGAGGATTGGGGAGGGGGCAAAAGTTTGGTTAGTTTTGTGCCCCATGTCCGTAGCGACCCTTTTTAATATATTCTTTTTTTTTCTTTCATTCTCTCTCGCTCCCGTCTGGGTGTTTTGTGATGTTGGTAAGACACATCGCCTATCCTCCCAGTAGTTACTCAATGACGCTACGTAACAAGTCCTTTTTTTTTCTTCTTTTGACTTTTCCGTTTTCTTCGCTATCTCTGTCGTGCTTTTATTGCGCTCATCGTATTGGCTGGTGGGTGACTTTGTTGTTACTATTTTTGTAATGTATTTTTCGTGTTCCCTTTTTCGCTACTAACCCAGGCTCGGGAGTTAAGTTAAGTTTTTTTTTTTTTGGTAAACGTTTTCACACACCTTCTTTATTCTTTATTTCGTTACTGTTGCTGTTTTCCGTGTTCGAGTTTTCTTTTTTTTTTTTTTTTGGTAAACGTTTTCACACACCTTCTTTATTCTTTATTTCGTTACTGTTGCTGTTTTCCGTGTTCGAGTTTAACGTTTATTTCATTTCGGGGAAAAAATAGTTTTAACACTGCCGTCCACTTGCAGTCCTTTATTTCTTAGCACGGATCAGCTCCCCGCAAAGCTGCAGAGCAAAGATGCAACAACAGCAAAGCAGTAACTTTTTGGACTGGTACACAAAAAGCACCCCCTCTCAGCACGTTTGAAACATTTCTTCTAACACAAAAAAATGTATAGCAGAAGACCGCATCGGTCTTATGTGACCCCCGGGATCGGTTTTTCGGTCGAACACATGAGTGTCAAAGTTTTTCGTTTTTATTTTTCCTCTTCATAGCCCTCATCCGGTACCACGACATATATGCTGTGTGTGAGAGTGTTGGCAAGTGCCTTGAAGTTTTTCTCCATTCCCCTGCAGAAGAAAAGCCCAAACTGTGGGGACACATTTTCACTTTAGTCCCTTCATGCTGTATTTGTTGTCCTCCGATACAGAAAAAAAAAACCTTTCAAAAGTATGAACAAGAACCGGTACCGTTGTTGGTGAAGCAGGAGGATGCGAAGAGGAGGAGCTGAAGGGACTCTCCCCAAATGTGAGCTTATTTTCGCTCAATCTATTCATCACATCACACCGATACATACCCATACACATACATATAATATAAAGGTTTTTTTTTAGCGAAAGGACACCAAAGTTTCCGAATAGATGATAATTTGATAGAGAAATCATTTTCCGTTCAGCGTTACTTGCTGTGTACGGTTGACTGCCTTAACGTTCTCTATCTCCCGACATCACCGATCGGCGCATGTGTCACTGGATGGAGGCTACCAGAAAGAACAAGCGACTTTTTTTCTCTCTTCTGTTTGATATGCTGCCGTGGAGTAGAATTTTAAATCAAGCTACACCGTTTGGTGTTGTGCTGTCGATAAATTTCCATAATGCAGATAACATCGCCACTTGATAATATTCGGTCCATGACACTTCCCGCTAGCACGGTCGGCGAACGCCTACGTCGGCAAGATCCCGAGATATATCCCACCCGGGGCAACATTGCCGAATGAGTCCGGCAGCAAGAAAAAAAAAAGAAAGGCACACCGTTGGGAATTAAGGTGGTGATGTTGACTCGGCTTGTGCAATGTGCGTCCTATTGCAGCACCACCACGTACCGGGACGGCTAACAGCGGATGACACTTTCACCGTCAAAATTAGTGTACCTGAATGTATTTTACTCGATAAATTCACTCGCTCCCATACGCTTGTGGGAATTCGCACAAAGAACCCAGGAAGGAAAGAAGGTACACCGACCAGGGCGGAAACAGCTGTGAAGCTTTTAAGCACTCCCTGTATGACCACCGACTATCCTTCGGTGTGTTATAAGCGGAGGCCATCCACTACCCATCCACTGGACATTGTAACTGTCGATAATATAAGCCCGGGTGTGAAAGTGCCATATAATGGAGCAGCTAAATTAGGGCAAACATCACACAGCAGCAGCGAGGACAAAAAGGATGTGAACAAGATACGTACGGTGGACCATTGTTTAGCAACATTAGCTTCAGTATCAATTATAGCACAAGCGGGAGGCCATTTTTCTCCTCTTTTTCTTGCTGGACTGTACGCGACAACTGCTAATGGTGTACAGTGGAGCGCAGGAAAGATGATGGCGAATGAGAACCACGATGGGTACACTGTACCATCCGTCATAATGTCCTATGATAATTTTCCTGATGCTCTACCGTACGCATGCTGAACAGTGGTCAACAGCCGAATGTACATTGATGTACAGTATTCCAATATTTTAAAAATTGACTAATGTTTCTAGCTATCATAATGGTTCCATAACTTTCAAGAATTCGAACTCTTCGAATATTTCATGTTCTCTAAATATGTATGTCAAATGTTTCCTGTATTGAAATCTTTAAGATCTTCTTTATTGGAATCTCAATATCTTCAAAAACGTCCGGATATTGAAATACTCCATAATATCTCATCTGAGTATTTCAAAACCGCGAATTTATTATTTTGTTTTTCCTACAGACACTCGCCCACTGTGCGTTGGCAAGATATGACGCAGTGCCTACAGCTATTACAGTACTTCAATACCGTCCATGTGCTGTGTCTTTTCTAAATGGTGACAAAAAAACGTTCTCCCTGCTATAGCCTACACTCATGTAACTTTCACCTCCCTCCACCGCGTACTGAAATGTGTCCCGGTGAATGACTATTCCTGGCAACTGCGCACTTTTATATTCACCAGAGAGCAACCACCCAACCACGCAATAAAGTTCACGGTTCACTATAAGACCGTGCTGTCGCAGAATCAACTCCAGGAAGAATCACAATATAAGTGCGTTATAAATATGACATTCATGTCCCCGTGCAGTATAATCTAATATGTGAGTTACAAGTCTCCAGTGCGTGGTCGTGTCAGCACCTCCAACCCCTCGCAAGAAGTGCCCGAGGGTCTGTCCAAAAAGCTCAAAGAAAACAATGTCTACGGCAGCGTACGCACTGCAGTAGGTCGACCTTGGTTTGCCACCATGCCGGAGCTCCCCAGACACACATTGCACCGGACGGCCAACAAAGCGAAGACACTGTGATCGTATCACCGACCCAAGCATCCCAAGCTGATAAGATACACTTGGGCTACGTACCCGAAGGGCGGAGAAGTAATATAGTGGTCGATGAGAACGCATTATCAAAGTGGGACCAAACGACAAGCGTACGGCTTCCTATTGGAATGATCCCGATGTCGTTTAGGTTTTTTTTTGTGTAATAGCTTCCAGAGGGTAGTCACCATTCCTGGCGATGCCTTTGTTGTTTTTCTCTCAGTTTTCTGTTTGCCACATTCCGTTTTATGCAGAACAGAGCGCTTTCTTTTTACGTATAGACAACAGCAACACTTCGTTTATCCTATCAGTAATTGATAGGTTGTGATAGGGCAACACCGGAAGAATTCGTGGAAGTTTTGTGAAAGTGTATTTTTTTGACCTCGTGGGCTCCCCATTTCCAGCTTCAGAGCACTTTCTCCGGAGCAAGTCCAAGGCACAGCTGTCAGCCGGTGCGGGTGCTCAAGGTCTTGTACGAGATGCCTCGGTGTATCAGGTTGCCCGCGTGACACACACAAACCACAAAGCGAACCAAATCCTAGAAGCAGCCTAGGAGTGAGGGAATGTGTTCTGTGGCCAATTCCCGATGACAGCTCTCTGGCACTGACATTCCTGACCGAAATGTGAGCGGGTATGTAAATGTGGCTAGCCTGCCGGCGTGTCCAACTGTTGCATGTGGATCCCTTGCTAGATGCACTGGGTAACAGCGCAGATCGGCACGGTTGGACGAGACGCGGGGGTTTTTGGTTTTGGATTACAATTACCATCATCCGCCCGGCACACCCTGGATGGAAGAAGCTGACCTTCGTCCAGCTGGTGGTTTTTGGATGGAAGAACTTTTGCCCACCCAATGTGTATATCGTACGAATGCATGGGACCAAAAGACCAAAAACCACGTAATCGGGCATTGATTTTCCACCGACATATTCGGCGGCAACCAGAACTTTGACTTTGATGCGGTTGCCAAGTTTGCAGGGTCCCCACCCTCTAACGGCACGGGTGGCACTGATATTGGTACACCCCAAAGATGGGTTTTCCGCACATATTTTGTCAATATCGCTGTCATTAGCATACTCCCAAAAACCCAGCAAAAACCCACGAATTCAGCCATCATTATCTGGGCGCTAGGCGCCCGTCCCAACCGATTATGCCAGTGTTCATCAAAGATATAAGCTTTATGTCTCAAAGGCACGCAGTTTGGCAGTTCGGTGAAAAGTCAGCCAGAATTATTCCATTTACCAGGAAAATCTTCCATTGCCGCACGCGGAGTTTCGATAAAACATCTGGCAAATTTCACATACTATCTAGCGGCTTGGAGTTTGTGTGTGTATGTGTGCTTCGAGTAGTTTAAATTAATTTTTGATTACCCGCCTTTAATCGCATTACCTTTAGTACCTCACCACACACCGCCCGCGGAACCCGGGATACGCGTGTGCACAAATGACCCCGGAGGGCCTTTATCCGCAAATCGACCGGCGTGCTAGATCAATTGTAAAGGTAGAAACGATAATTATACTTTTCCCGCACCTACCAGCACCTAGTGTGTGGATGAAGGGAAGGAGGAGGGTAGAAGGGTGGCATGCTTTGGTAATAAGGAACACTTAATCGACGTTATTAATTACGCCCAACTCGTGGTTTGCCTCTCCCTACAGTTCCTCACATAATCCGCCATTGTTTTTCACCACTTTCCACCATTTCCCCCTTTTTTTTTTGTTTGCTGTTTTGTCTTTTCGAGGTTAATTATCGTCAGCTGGTACGGTTCGATACGGCCACGTACAGTTCTTGCCTGCTCACCATACAAGAAGAAATCTATTTCTCCACCCGACACGACCTCATTTTTCGGACCTCCGAACCGCTCCCGGACGTACCGGAACGAAGCACAAAAATGTGTCTCCGTATAAGCATTCGCATAAATATTTTGGTTTTATTTTATGCTGTTCTATATCCACTGTTTTTCAGCACCGCCTAGCAATACCATTGAGAAGAAAAAAACACCCGAGTGAGAGCGAGAGGGAGAGAAAGTGCTCAGCATAATTTACCTATCTGCGTGTGTGTGTGTGTGTGTGTGTATTTTTTTATCAGTTCGCCATTACGCGGTGGAATTGATTACCGTTTTGGGGCTCGCTGCCGACATACATACATACATAGACATTCCGGCTTCTCGATGGTCGATTTACATATTTCGGCACGCTGGCATGAGATCTCACCCGGTGCTCGGTTACCCGGCGATACGTTCCGGGGTCGTCTGGGCCAAACAGCTTATGCTCGCGTTCACGCCTCACCATTCGATGCGTATATGTAAATTTTAAGGGAAAATTTCCGTACGAATCGCTCCCGAGCTAATAGCAGCGCAAACAAATCATTTACGCGACGACATCGGAAGGTCATCACGGTTTGATGCGAAACCGGTGCGCAGGATAGGAAGGTGTCAGAACAGAAACGCTACCCATTTGCACGCCAGAACGATGGTACGTGCTTGTGTGCTTTGTTGGAATGTAAACGGGAACCAGCGCTTCCGGCCTGTAAGATATGTCCGACGTTTGATGCGTGTGCTCGCAATGTCCGTAAGTCACTGGCAATGTTCTACCTCTCACTCCATGGGCACATTCCAATTTACGGTTGGATTCCAGCATGCTCGTCATCAAGCTTCGGCCCCTTTTTCAGACCAGATCGGTGACATTCCGACGAGAATGGCCAATCAATTAAATTTATTGATAGATGAAAATTGACAGCATTTTCTATCCCAGTGCGAGGTAAGTACGGGCACACACACACACCGACCGAAAACGTATGCTGCTTCAGGGTTAAGTCAGAGTGTAATTCAATCTCACACTTCAATTGACTTTTGCCATGCAGTCGTTGCAATGTTTCGTGGTACGGTAGTACAGCAGTTCGAACCGAGGAACACACGCATAGCATGAGATGAAGCCAACCCAATGGACCGGTCTAGTGATGGGGTCATTCTCAGTCCGGAAACTGAAGGGTAGTAGAGCTCCTCCCCCTCCCCCAGGGCAATGATGTACCGGTCCACAGCCGGCAATCTAACCGAAGGCCCAAAAACCATGTACACGAGTCGAAAACTACCCCCTTAGCCAGACCGCAAACTTTTGAAATGAGATCATGCTCATGAGCGTCTGCTGTCCGGACAACATCATGAATTGAAGGGAAAGAAGTGAAAAAATACCTTGAAAACCGCAAAAGTCCTATGCGGAGACCCAATATTACATTGGAACGCTCGAAAAACCGGAGCTCCTACCATACGGGATGGGAAATTCTATGCCACAAACCGAGTGTGTGTGTGTGGGTATGTGTAATACAAGCTTCCGGTGGAGTCCTTAGAAAAGGAAAAGCTGACTGTACAACAACAACAACAAGAAGAAGCAAAACGAAAAAGAAGATCGATAAGAGAAACCGGACCATACCCGAGATAACGAGAAGCAGCACCAAATATGCGGGAAGGCTCTGTGAAGAAGCTAACGGGCCGTTGGAATCAAACCGCAGCTAGCGAAAGAACTTCTCAACGGACCTGAGATTGTGAACGAAACTGTCGTCCGTTGTGACGAAGGTTTCGGAAGGATGAGTGTCTTTGCGCTGTTGAAAACATAAATGACAGGCATCACCCCTTTTTCCAAATTCCGCAACGCACAAACCGTGCAAGTGAAGAATGCTTCCCACCTTCGTTTGTCACAGCAGCAACTCCCAGGTCCACTCCAGGTCGAGTGTCCTGCCTGCAATATTATGCTTTCGAGTGTGTTTTTATTCTCCGAGGTCCCGGTGTACACCCGGGTACTCGCCTGCAGATCTTCTTACCTTCGGCGAGTGCGTCAAATGTATGTTTTGGTCGTGCGCTCCGCATGCGGTGGCACCTGATAGTGCAGATAGTGGAGCCGTGCGACGGCTAGCGCTCAATAAGATTAAGATATATGAGGCATATCGAGCGCACCCCGAAGGTACTCCGAACGCCGAGCGCCCTGGCGCACTCGAAGCGTTCGACCGTCGACCCATAACATAACCGTAAGCCGTTTCAGATAATGCTTGCCACCTAGGTCAACCGTGTTATTAGCCTTCGGGAAGGTACGGGTAAGCGGGGCGATGACAAGATGCTGCTGCTGCTTCTTGCCGACATCAGTCCAAGACCCGAAAATCGTCTCTATCTTGGGGATGGGTGGTGAAGACAAAAAAAAGCACCACACCACGTACCAAAACACGTAAAGCTACAGCATTACTTTATCTATCCCTGATCAGGCGAAATATTACCTCGTATATCCTTCGGCCCATTTGGTGGAAGCTCGTGGTGAGGTGGATGGTAGCTCACGGTATAGCCTAACGTAGCCTGAACGTATCTAAAATCACAACCATAAAGTGGCCGCAGTGGACGGGGCAGAACCGGCCCTAAGAAACTGTGGCAAGCATCCTTTGACTGGTGGAGCACAACACACACACACACACAGAAGAAAGTATCTGCTTGCAGTGTCTAATAAGAAACACCCGCAACAGCAACCGACCGCAGCGCGCCCAAATAAACGTCGTTAAAATTTACAACCCCCGCAAATAACGACGCCACAGCAAGAAAACAACCCCCACAATGACACAACAACAAATGTCCACACACACACGTGTACGTGTGCCTGGCCAGGTAGTGGACAAGGCGAAGAGGGAGGTGAGTGATGGGGGAGAAGCATGGTAGCCTGTGGAGCAACTCCAAAAGTTACGAGAAAGACATCGCCATCGACAAGACGACGACGACGACGACGATGACGACGATGCGACATCATTAGGGACCGACACGCGGGAGAACTTGGAGTCATTCGCCTTTAAGCAAAAGGCATGGTGGCCATCCTCATTTTTTTTCGTTCTCCTTTTTTTGTTGTTGTTGGAGCAAGGTCTCTAGGATGCTCTAGAGACACGGGACTCGTATGTTCCGAATGTGTGTGAGTAATCAAGTGTTTGGGTACGTGTCGCTGTGTGGACACGTGTGACGATATCTACACGCACACACAGACACAGATACTAATGGAACACACCTCACACTCTTCGTCCTCGCAGCTTGATTACTGCGTGCTGGTGTAACTGCTTTCGAGGGATTTTTGGGGGTATTCCCAGTAGGACCGGGGGGTTCATTTTTTTCTTCTTGTATGGAAAGCCAAGCCAACGACTCCAACCCATGGAGAAAAAAGAAAACAACACTGGCGGCGAAATAAAATAAACTACGACCGGCTACTAACCACCGTGGCGATGGGATGATAGGACAGTGGAATTGGTCCTCGGCACTCGATGTGTGTGTGTATAAATATCTGCAGAGTTCCTCGCAGTGTGTCGCATTTCGGCAAAACCCCAGCGCGGAGTTCGCTCATTATCTGGATTCTTAATAGTTTCTTCACAGGGCAAACCGCAAGAAATCCGTGACGAGCAGTCGTTCGTCGTTTCTGCTGGG
>KI424123.1:4078-20504 GCA_000473375.1 Anopheles culicifacies | reverse complement strand
TTAGGAACAGACATAAAAAAGACTCCAAGCTTTACTTGACGTTATTGGATTCTACTAACACCTATCACCATTCTGGTCATCCGATACTGGACATTTGTAAAGTAATGAAAAAGTGAACAATGCAAGCACTTACCATCAACTCGTCCACTTGAGGAAGTCATTGATCCGGCCGCACCAGACGTTTGCACCTTCCGTTGTACTTTTGTCACCACCGAATTACTGGCCCGATGGCCACCCGATATCTGATGCTGCTGCTGCTCTGGGATTGTATTGGCACAAGATACTGCACTTCCACTATGATTAAAACTATTACTATCGTTATCACTGCTGGTTTTTGTCACATTTTCATCTAAATCCGTTCTAATCACCTCTGCCGCACTTAGCAGTTCACTACCACCAATTATTCGAATGGCACTGGCAGATCCGGTATCACACACCGAAACAGCCTGGGTATCGGTGGGTGCGTGAATGGCTGCCCTTCTGCTGCTACTATTGATCTGCTCTTTTTTCACCTTTATGTTCACACCCGATTCTTGGCCATGGTTGTTACTGCTTTTCCCAATGCTACGATTGCCTTCGATCCGGTTTACTACCGATATCAAGCTGCCAGCTTCAGCTACTGTAGCTGATGCTTCTTCGTTACCTTCGTTTGTGTAGTGGTGATGCTGGTTATTACTACCACTGCTACTGTGATCAGGCGCTAAAGTGGTAAGTTCCAGGCCAGAACCACCAACCGTAGTTACTAGCGGAGTTTTATTGTAGGTAAGCAGCTCATCAACGCTACCGATAGTTTGAATGGATGGCCCAGCAGCGGCCGCTGAAGATGCTGGCAGATTAGATGCTGCGGTCAGTACTGTGGGCTGAGCTACCAGGGGTGCAGCGATTGGTGTCACCTCATACGTGATGCAACTGACCGGTGTCGGAGTGAGCTGGAAGGGGAAACATATTTCAAACTGATGTTACTGATGTGTAAATCGAAATAAATTCAAATATTCAGATATTTGAAACAAAAAATGTAATTAATGATCCTTTAAAGCATTTTTTTTTAATTCGTTTAAGTCATTTTTTTTTCATCCAGTTTTATTTTACAGAGGGTGTGAACCAACACGTAATGTAATTGCTTTGATGTACGGTAAAAAACGACAACAGAATAAACAGTTAGCCATCCTGCTTCTCCAGCCCAATTTCAGGACATCAGACGGGAGGAGTAAATCGAAACGAAAAGGACCAAATTTCAACGAACAAAGAAAAGCTTGGCAGTGCGTACCTGTTGATTGGAAATCGATTTTCCCGAGGGAAGTGGGACCAGATGCAACAAGTGTACGCGCGCCCAGTTATTAGCTCTGCAGTATTGCTAACTTCCTTTGTAGCTGCGTATAAAGTGGAGATGAACGTCCAATGCAAGATTTATTTAACATTCGCCTCAAACACGGCTTCTCTAGGGTACACATGTGGACCGATATCGCAAGTAATTTAATGTTTCGTTGTGTGTACATGCATTCCATATGGTAACGTGGAGCTTTGTTCACGTAATACATGCTTTTTGGTGGATTGTTTGATTTTCCATTTCTTCCTGGAAACGAGCCGCCCTCTGCGGGATACTACCGGAACCATATCGTTTCACATTTTAACAGCGAAGAATGGCTTTCTTTTAAAGCCCATTCCTTGTACGGTTGTGCAAATTCGTCCTTGTGATTAGACTTTTTAAAATGTCCCTTTTATATTTTACTTACTCAGGATAAGTCATATTGTACTAAAATTTATTTTATTCCATATCTCGTATTTGTAAGCGCTCGTGCAAACGAATAAATAACATTGCCCATACCCCGGAGCTGTTGAAACTAAACGTATTGGAATTCAAACAGCAACAGAAGCCGTATAAAATCGGCAAAAAAACAAACCCTCTCGGTTTCAGTAAAATCCAATTAATCAGTCGCAATTTCGGTAAATGATGCAAATGGGACGAATTGAACCATTTCCCGAAAGGCTGTTCGCGCAGGGGCACCCACTCACTGTGTCCGCCGCAAGGGGTAAAACAAGGCCTAGGCAGTTGCCACCATATGGTACAGTCATTGGATGGTTTAAATTTCATGAAATGTGTTTTTATTTTACTTTCTATCATCAAATCTATTGCTAGGCAGTCGTGACACTGAAAAGGTTATGACGAATTGGAAGGAAGATTACAGTTTGTACAATTGACTTCCTCCGAATGCTTCAAGCAACTCAAAAAACTAGCGAAAATGATCTTCTCAAGGCATACAAAATGATTTCATTTAAATTGTCATTGCCTTTAGCAAAAAAACCATCCGCATATTCATCAGAAAATAAACAGAAAATCATTAATCGGAAATATGGTCGTTTTGCCGGTTGATCTATTTTCGTCTATCTTCGGGTAGAAGTGTTCATTATTGCATAACTTTAGGCGCTTTTACAGCAAAGACTTCAACCCAAAGGATAGCCAATTTGTTCGTATGCTGCAGGCACTTGTAAACGGTGTTGAATGTGCCGAAAGAAGGATCGAAACAAAAAGTAATTGTACCATTACCACACACACTACGTGACACGACGTGGAGGAGCCTTCTTACCTTTTGAATGATGTAACAGCGGGGATTGTAAGACGTGCAGAGATACGTCCCGTTCGCATCCAGACAGAGCGGCAGTGGGTCAACGATGGGCGGTGCCGCTGCCGGTACGGTTTGCAGGATCTGCACCGGTACTGGCTGATGGTGATGGTGCGCTTGATGAGGTCCAAGTGTAACCGCCTGTTGATGCGCCTCTTGCTGTTGCTGCTGGGGATGATGTTGTAGTGGCGGCTGCTGCTGCTGCTGATGAGCGGTATAATGTGTCGCTAGACGCGTTTGTCCCTGCACCGTAGTAACTGATCCTTGCTGTAGTAACTGTTGCTGGTGTTGTTGCTGCTGCTGATGATGATGATGGTGATGATGGTGATGGTAATGGTGGGTGTTGGTTAGTTGCTGCTGTTGCTGCTGCTGAGTTTGCTGTCGTGGACGTGATTGCAGTACGGCTACGTTGGCCGCCTGTAGCTGTAAGTGTGGCTGCTGTTGTGCCGCCTGATGGTGAAGATGATGGTGGTGGTGATGATGTCCGATGGACGCCGAACTGGCGCCACCGGCCGCACTTGCCAGGGTCGTTATCGTGGACGTGAGGGTGAACGTGCCGCTGCTGGAACTGCCACTGTAGGTGTTAGCGCTACTGCTACTGGTGCCGCTATTGCTCACGGACGAGACGAGTCGATACTTTCGCAATGGCATTATCCAGGGACTGGCTACTGAGGCCGTTTAGATAAGGAAAGGGGTGGGGGAGGAACTGAATGCAAGGGTACGGAGGATATTGGAATTGCTTAGCTCTCTTCCTTGTACAGTATACGGTACAGAGCAGGATTTACATTTAGTGCCAGGGTCTTATTTGTACGCTGCGCGCCAGCACCCAGCCGGACTTCGGCATTCATACCGGCTGCCATCGTCCCGATGGAAAGATTCACTATCGAAAACTGGATCCATATGGAACCACACTCACTGGTTGGTTGCGGGGTTTTTCAGCAACTACTCATACATTTTATACAGTATCTTGAAACACTTACACTTGTTCTACACTTGCCAGTGATTGATCGTTTCAATGTTCTTTTTTATATATTTAAACGTTTTTCGGTTTATCCGCAGCTCACGTTTTGTTTACACCAGACTTGATTTTACGCACGACCTGTATCGGAAAGCATCACACTACGCACTAAAAACATGCCCAGTAATGTGACTGACATGTACGGCATCTGAAGAAATCGCAGAAGAAAGATATTAGAATGAATTGAATGTATAAGAAACGAGATGATAATGTTTGGACGACTGTTTTCACTACCGCCTTGCGGTAGGAATGCTCTGCATACGCAAAAACACCTGATTTGCGTTGCTAAACTTCAGCCGCTTAATATTACCGCAACCAACTACCGAAAGCAGGTTGCTCAAATCGGGGTAGGTATGCAACACCAAATTGCCTACCTTCCGGGGGCACCGCTGAACGATGCAGCATCCTTTGACGTTTCTTCCATTTCCGATTGCATTGCTGATGCATTGTATAAAAGTAATCTAACGATCACAACTTGAGCGGTGACAGTTTTGCATTAGTTTTGTCCACGTTCTTTTCCTTTTTTTTGTTTTGCCAATATCAGTTTGGTATGATAGCGATTTCCGAGCAATGCGTTATCGATTCTCCTTTCACTGTTCCGTACCGAAACTTTTCGCAAATACACAAAGAGCTTTGAGCAGAGCGTAGGCAGTATGTAGGAGCTACCATCCGCTTCCTTGGAGCCCTCTCCACCTTTCCTGTCCTATTCGTAGGGGTGGAAAGGTCGCGGACAACTTGGCGGAAACGGAAACGGTAAGAGGAAACCCAAACAACAAGTTACACTCAGCAGAGATTGTTGTATGTGTATGTATCGGTGATGAATCCGGCAAGCACGCTGGTCGTAGTGGGCGATGTGCAGAATTTGCACAAAAAAAACCCATCCATATGACAGCGATGAGATGGGAGAGTGAGAGAGCGAGTGTGAGTAATTGTAACAAAAAGAGATTCGAACAATAATACCACCCCCGCGCACAGTGGGGGATTTTTTTTTTTTGTTTTGTTGAAATAAAATTACGCGTGTAGCAATGGGCTCACACCACCAGTTAGTTAACGCACTGGCGCAAAAGATTAGTTAAACAAAACAAAACAAAAAAACAGCAAGCACACGCACACCAGCTGGCGATGAGATTTGACGGGTTCACGCGCGCCCTCACTCATATCTCACTACGTCTCACGTAGTCCTTTCCTCCAACTGCCCCACACCATTCGCTGAGCTTTCTTTTGTTTTGCTTTCCACGACGGTTTTCCCAGTAGGTCAAAGGTGCGGTTTTTGCATTATTACGAAGCTTTGAAAACATTAAACCCTTTTTGCAACGCCACTGTTGGTGGTGAGATGTTTCTTTTGGTGAGAAGAAACCGTGCTCATGGTTTTTACTGTCAACAGCAAAAGGCAGAAAGTATTCAACGTACTTTCCGTATGTTTTAGTAGCGTAAAGGGCGAATGCTGTGGAGGCGTACGGAAGCCGCCAGAGCATGTTCTTCTCTTTCATTATGTCTCTCTCGCTCTCACGCTCTTACGAAGGGGGACTTCTTTTTAACTATTTGCGAGGTCAAAGGGCGAAAGAATGGTCTTCAAACAAAGGAACACACACGCGAACGCGCACTACAAAAAGGAACAACAAATCAGTTTTGTAACCCCTGCACTGCACTGTCCACCGAACGCTTGCTTGAAATTGCAAACTGTGTTATTCTTCCGCACACGTCACACCACCCATCCATGCACGTTACCGTTACCACTCACTGTACCATGTTCGCCTACTTTGACCGGCAATAATATTGTGTTTTGCAGTGGGATGCATCTGCTGCAACGCCTGTCTGATGATGCAGCGCACCAAACACACACGCACGCACACACGCACTCTTACTCACACTGCCAGCTGGTTTCGGTTTGGAGAGCTTGGCCAGAGCAGCCGCCCCCGCATTCATGTTTTCGGGGTGCAATTTTCTCTACCATACGGTACAGCGAAATTCACACTTTTACTGACCCGGAGCGACATTGGCTAACACTACACTAACGTACAACAGTGCCCATTCCAGGGGCAAGAGTTTGTTTAAGCACCATTTGCAGGAAACATTAAACAACGAATTTTTGCACATCTGGACAACCGTACACTTTTCCCATTTCGGTGCTTACAATGCATCTGTTTTCTTCCAGCCCTCCGGGAATCATTAAGGGGCATCAGGGGTGAGAACAAAACAAGAGATCCACGCTTCGCCAAGGACACCGACTGCAATGTGCGTACCGTCGTGGCCACTGGAGTGAGCGTGATGGGTCGGTGAGGGATGGGGACAAACGCCACCAACCACGCAGAGGAAACCACGTACACGCGCGCGTTCGGTTTGACAAACAGAATGACTATGTGGCCGCTGCTGGTGCACCGCTGCTGCTGCCTGTGTGTGGAGTTGCGATGAGAAAAATGGCACGCACGAGAAATCTCGCGCAGCTGAGGATGGATGCACGTTGGGCACCGTTTGGCACAGCAAAAGTCCAAAACTCGAAGTGTAATAAGTGAGCGTTTAAAAAAAAACCCTTCAAACTGTGAGATCAAATTCTAATGATTTGCTCAATAAAGCGGACATGTATTTGATTAATAAAAGAAGAGAATATTGTTTTCTTGTTTAAACTCGAATTTCCATAACATGCTTCAAGGACTAGGCGTCTCCATGGGTGAATGGCAAGAGCACGTGTCGAGCTTATAAAACAAACTAATATGAGATACTATTGGCATATGTAACATTTAACTAATAAAATTGATTCATTTAGGAACAACTTGAGCGGTCAAAGTTCAAGTGCAAGTTGAAATTGTAAATATTTTGTAATATTCTTTACAAAAATCGCAATTGCTATTTCGTTGAACGAGTCTCAAGCAGATTCGAGGAATTTTGTTCCAGAAACGAAAAAAATAAGCCATTTAAGTCAATTCATTACAACCGCTCATTTTTAAACGTTTTTGTGCCAAATGTTCAAGCACCAACTAAAAGGCAATTTTTACTGATTGCTTATATAACTTGCCCCTTTAAGATAAGCTATTCAATATTAGTTTATTAGCTTTATAATGTTTAAACAAGCAAGACAAGACTTTGTGGATGCGCATAAAAGCTTCTTGAAAAGAAACACTTTTCCATACATACACCGCAGCCTCATCGCGTATTCGAGCAAGTGACACTGCGCGAAAACATTCAAATACTCGAGCAGTTTTAGCACGTGCGTTGATATTATAACGTCCGTTTAGTAATATACTTTACTATTTTACTCTATCGCTATTGTTTATTAAAACGAGAGATGGTCATGTAACACAAATTTCCTACAGTTCCAATATCCGACAGACGACCTTCGTTGATCCGGGCTATAAAATGATTTATAATCATCTTACCGTCCCGCCTATCTAAACGTTGTTTACCATTTCAAATCAACGATCACTAAGCTTGTTCTTTCCATCGGCAGTTGCATCCAATATCTCTGGGATTAACTATTTGCAATCAATTTCAATTTGGCAATAATAAAGCATCTTATAGATAAAACACACACATTCATTCCAATAAAAAAAAAAACACTGAGATTTTTTTTCTGATTTTGGCTATGTTTGTTTCATTTGTTTTGTTGCTTTACATTATTATTTCGATCTAAGATGACAAAAGTGTATAACGCGGCAAACTCCTGAAGACAGTGTTTTCCTTTTGGGAAAAAAGGCTGATGCTGTTGTTGTTGCTGCTGCTGCTGCTGTCAAGGATGCGCAAATCACCGTCGTTTGTGTTGTTTCATTCAATAATTAAGCCCTAATGATGTTCTTTTATGTTGGCCGCAAAACCCACTGGCACTTCTTCAATCGCGGCACAGACATACACACATGCACCTCTCTCTCTCTCTCTTTTGCTCGCTCGCTCACTCGGTTACATACGTACGTGCGTACGCACGCACGCACGCACGTACGTTCTCTACTCCTGGACTATGTTCCCATAATACCAGGCTTCACAGCAGAGAATGTCCCATCAATGCAGGACGCTGCGCGTCCCGCGCCAATAGGGCACCACACCCTTCTGCTGTTGACGGTTCATGTACGGACTGCGGTACAGCTAACCGCAGCTCGTCCAATTCGCCACTGATGGTATTGTTTGGCCTGGGAATACTCTACACTTCTAATAGAAACGCTCATTGGATGTTGGAAAACACTCCAGGCGAGGTGAGGAGCTATCTGCGCGTCGAGAAAAAGAGCTTGGTGCTGTCGTGAGTTAAAGAACGATCGATCAGGCGGATAAAAATTGTAATTTAAAACCGATAAATAGACATGTGGGGGAGTGAAAGGAGATGAGAATCTGGGACGTGAGAATTTACATTCATTAAGCGGGCAGCACACGGGTGCCACGGATGTCGATGTGAAGCAATAAGCAGTGTGGGGCTATGCTTTCCAGAAAAGAAAGATCAGGCTCTCGGGGCTGAGGGGGAGATGATTGATGACGTCGATCAGTACTACTATTCCTTCCACGTTCCCTTACTGCGTTTGCCCTACTCTCCCTCTTTCACACCTCTACTACTATTGTTTCACGCTCTTCACACGTCACACACGCGCACACACACACACACACAAACGGAGCGTGGCTGTGCGGAAATTCGACTTAAAAACCGTGCACCTTCAACTGATCCGGCTTTGCAAGACCGGACTTTGTTAGAAACTGGCAAATGTTCTCCCGCTGGTCACCCTGCAGCTGTAGCACCTCGCCGTACTCAGGATGCTCAATTACTGTGCCATTGCATGCGAATTCCTGTGTAAAAAAAAAAACAACAACAATGAACAAACAGAAACAAAGACAACAACCCTATAAAATATTGTTTACGACGCTTTTACCTTCTTACATGCCCGCACGATCTTCTTCAGGTCGTAATCGGCCGACAGTCCCTGGACAGTTGTTAGCGTTTTGCGACCATTTCTCTGCTGAATTCTTATGTGCACGAGACCGTCCTGCACATCATAGTCTGCACCCTTTATTGCATCAGCAAATGGGTCTGGAAAAAGGAAGATACAACAGAGTGAAGTACACATTAGCCAATGTTTTCATGGACGAAAAAAAGCAATAGGAACATAACAACGAGCGATGCTAGTATGTAGCATACCGTGGGACACATGTAGTGGTGAGCATATCACGCTGCAAACTCGGCAGCGCTTCACCGTTATTAGGTCATTCGTGTGATGTGCGATGAGTCATGGGAATTCATATCGCTATTAGCTTGAATTTGTTTGTAAACTTTGAACGATTACCTCCCTTTAGTAAGGCATGAATAACACCAATATAGTTTTGTAGGGTGCTTTTGCATTCACAGTGTTAATCTAAAAATGCATATTTGTATCCATTCTCAACAATGGACAAAGAGACATACGGAAGAACCATACAAGGTGAATGGTAATGGTAATAGGTTATTTTTAACTGCTCATGGCAAACAAGTCCTCTCTTCTTTACGTTAGGAAATTAAAATTTCTGCAAAGCTATAAAATATGATACTGATGAATTGTGGTAATCAACATTACATTAACAACTGTGAAAACTTCCTTTAAGTTAATCCAAATTAGGGCAAATAAGGCAAGAGTTCCGGAACGTATGCATCACGTCGTAGTAGCAAACAAAAGCGAGGAAGCATTTTTCAGCCAGTGACTAACCCTTGTATCCCATTTACCTCGATCGCGGTCATTTCACCTACGATCGAGGACACGATAAGCAGGCATACACCATAAGGGCAACAACTCCGCAAGGAGAACTTGTGAAATAAAGAGAACAAAAATGCCAACAGTAGGCGCTTGGCGACGTCAATGACAACAATGACCGTGCGAAATATTTACCAATTAACCTTGACATCAGTTGCAGGAAGGTATCAAAAAGGAAACAGCAAGCATGAGCACACATTCGAGACCTCTGCTCTGTTCGGTTTGCAAAATTATGAATCATCTTTATATTGAAAGTGTATAAAATGCTCATAAAAAGACACTTTCACGGTTTGTGCTATCTTCAAGTGTCCCAAAGATGAAGCAAAGCACGTTGCTATGTCATTCGACCCACGAGCGCACATGCACACCATCAAAATCAATATAGTCGGTACACGTATACAACACACGAGTGTGAAGGAAACATGCCATCCGCCATTTTGAAAAATTGCATCCATCTCTTTCCCTCCTTCACGTGACTGTTACAAACACTTTGCTTTACGAGTGAGTAAAGGCACCAACACTACCAACCAGTGTACAACACAAGGGTACATTTTTCGTTACATTGCTCACACACACATACATACATGCACACTCTCATCACACGTATGCACACAGCTTCGTGATACTTTAATGGCGCGCGGATCACGCGAACTGCGAATGTGTGCTGTATGAAATTGCGACGAATATACGCACTTCGTAATGTATTTCAGGTGGAAAATGTCCCCTCAGTTGACCGTTTCCAACTTTCTACCAAAGCGCTAACGGAACGCGAAAAGTGTTTCGATTTCATCACGGGCACATGTATAGGTAGGGTGTGTTGCAACAAAAGCATAGCCCCCACACACAGAGAGAACGCGGAAGTGCACGTTTCTCGACAAAACTGTACCTACGAAAAGCAAAAAGACCAAATGGCAAAAGTGCGGTTATGTTACTCACCAAATGTATTAAGATTCTGGATGGACATACGATAAACAAAATAGACACAAGTGAAGAAAAGTAACGCTTCGCTTAGCGATTATCGCTGAGTTTCTTTGTTGGGGTGCGTTTGGGATTAGCACACGTCGAACTGTGCCTCGGGAATATGGAGTTTTCGCAGGTTTTATTCACGCGCTCGTATTCCTCGTGGAGCTGGGCTGGCGATGATTGGCCTGGAAGTTTCGTTGGCGTACGTTTGGTAAGAGCGAACGAGCGACTGCAGACGGAGAGAGAGAGAGAGGTGGATGTGCTACAATAAGGCAATCACTGAACAACTTGAAATAGACCGCTCCGAGCGAATGCTATTTTAACAATGGAAGGAAGCAAGCGACGAACAATTTTTCTACCGTTTCGTGCTCAAAGGCTACACGGGATGGCAGGTCGGTTCACGGTTTGATGGATCGCTACCATGTTGCGCACATTGACATTTGGGATCGAAATGTGCTTTCGGTCGTCCAAAGAGCAATCGCGTTCAATTTTGAATTCATGTGATTATTTTCATTATTTATTCGCTTTAAAAACTAACAATAATTAGAATGGTATATTTGTTTCACAATACAAAGCAAAATAACTGGTATTGTAAAAAAATACAAACAAAATTCAATGTTTACGGGTGAGGATCTGAGTAAATGTCAACATTCTTGACCGCATCACATCCATTTTCATTCCGTATTGTTTCTCTCTTTCTGGCAAACGCAGATGCGTCTTGTTTACAAACATACGATTTGAGATCTTTTCAATGTGTTTAGAATTTTCGTAGTTTTGTATGGATTGCTCGGAGCAACACTTAGCAGTTTCCTTTCTTGCCGGGAAGTTTAGGAGAAACTAAGTTCAGTAGCCAGCCGCAAGTATATCTCACTCGCGATAATGGCGAACGTATCGTGCGTAAAGTGGGACAACTTTGAGGAGTACATGGTGCGTGCTGTACATGAAATCTTTGAGAATCATCAGTACACCGATTGCCGATTGGTCGTACCCGGAGGAGAGTTGTGGGCAAATCGAGCAATACTCTGCACCGCTTCAAGATTCTTCGCTTCAATCTTTACCAGTACCAAGAATATGCCTACCATGGACGCGGGTCGCCTGACGGTTCTAATTCCGGATCTGAAGCTTTCGTGTTTACGATGGGTTCTACAGTTCATCTACACCGGGGAGGTTTATTTACAACCTCACGACGTAGAACCGTTTCTAGAGGCTTGTCGTTTTCTGGAGATACGAGGAGTCCCGTACAACAAAGATCCAACGGTAGAGATTAATTTAGGAACATTCATCAACCCACTGCAGGAGGTGTCGACTGCTGACAGCAACGGTTCTGAAGCTACAGAAAACTTTGTACACGGATGTAGACAAGAAGATGATCAAGAGTGTGATGTAGCTGGGACAGACGAACGGGTTAATGCCTTGAAAGCAGAAAATGAAACAGAAAATATTCTGTACGAGGAAGTGGAATTAGGCGAGCCAGTGATGGAGAGCAGCTCTTCGATGGATTATCCGATGGAAAATGAAGATAGTGATCCGACATTTCCAGATCTGTTAAATGAAGCATTAGAAGCGTTGCCTTTACAAGAGGAAAGTTCAGCTGGAACCATAAAAAAGAACCAGAATTCAACAATTTACGTATCAAACAATCTGTTAGACGGGGGGGGAGAAACAGACACCCGCACAACCTTTGGATCGCTCTAGCTACGAAGCTCGACTTAATGCGGCCATCGATGCGATCGTAAACCGTGGCGTAAGTTATCGTATTGCATCGCAACAGTCCAACATCTCCAAGACTGTACTTTGGCGTAGAACGATGCGAATGCCCCGAATGCCTCGACCGACTTCACCGAAGCTAGCTAACCAGCGAAGCGAAGCCATCGACGCACTTAAATCCGGTGAAAAATTGCTCCACGTAAGTCAGCGTTTCGAGATTCCACTGTCGACGCTTCACCGGGATAAGATACGGCTGTACAAGAAGGGTATATTACCGGGCATAGTAACAACGAGAAAGCGTGATAAGAGTGAGCACTTTCGGCAACGGTTGGTAGAGGCGGTGAACGAATGCCTAGCAGGACGCATGTCACTTTCGGAAGCGGCCCGGGTATATGATTTGCCGAAAACGTCCATATGGAGAAATGTTCGTTCGTCACAAGCGAAAACTAGCGGTACAGATGGAAAAGATCCCAAACAGGCGAAATGGATGCAGAACTCGCGGCAGTTAAACGCTACATTACAAGATGGTTCTGCATGCATATCCAACCGGAACATGGACGTTTCTGGGACAGAATTAACGCAGGATTCTATTATTCTGGGACAGAATTAACGGAGGATTCTATTATTCTGCAGTAGTTTGGGATCGTCTTGTGTAGAATGGTGCTTCACAATAAACTGTTACACTACCGTAATTACCCACCACAAGTTTTCTCCTGCTCTTGTACGATATTAAGATACTTCACACATATGTACAGCAGCTTCCGGTTATATTTCATCCTATGAACGAAAAAAACATTCACTTACACAGTTTTGCAACATCGC
This sequence comes from Anopheles culicifacies, assembly GCA_000473375.1. Classification (NCBI taxonomy): domain Eukaryota; kingdom Metazoa; phylum Arthropoda; class Insecta; order Diptera; family Culicidae; genus Anopheles; species Anopheles culicifacies. Next base: position 7,677 of record KI424123.1, on the reverse strand, counting down.
ATGGTGCCGAATGTGAATTCCAAACTTGTTAATTTACTACTTTTCCGCTGGCTTTGTTGCAACTTCCTCCGTGGCAGGATTAGCATGACGGAAGTTGGGGAACTGTTCCCATGGTGCGGACAGATCGAACTTACGGAACTCTTGCGCCAGCTCGAGCGGTTCACACACGACACGTTTCTTCTCGTCGTCATAGCGCAGCTCAACGTAACCGCTCAGCGGAAAATCACGACGCTGCGGATGTCCCTCGAAACCGTAATCGGTCAGAATGCGGCGCAGATCCGGATGGTTGGCAAAGAACACACCGTACATGTCCCAAATTTCACGCTCATACCAGTTGGCCGCCTTAAACACTTCATTGCACGAATCGATCGGCGTCAGTTCGTCAGTGTAGGTCTTCACGCGGATGCGCGAGTTGTACCGTAGCGATAGAATGTTGTAAATAATCTCAAAACGATACTGGCGAGACGGTACATCCATGCCGGCAATGTCCACCAGATTTGCAAACTGTGCATTGTGATGATCCTTCAGAAACTGCAGCACAGGAACAACACCCTCCGGGGCGATCAGCACCTCCAGCTCATCTCCCGAAGTAAGCTGCACCTTCTGTACGTACTTTAGCATGCATTCTGCAACGTACTTGCCAAACTCGGACAACTCCGAACGGGCGGCGGCATCCGGCTTGCGAACAGTAGCTAAAATAGTCGAACCAAAAGGATGTTAAAAATTGTCCATAAAGGTATCACTTAGGTTGGAAACTAACGTCGTGATTCTGCCGCCGGTTCGGTGGATTTATAGCGCAGCATAATTGTTGGAGCAGCACGGGAAATACCTGCAAGAAAGTGGTGGTTTAATGATCGCACCATGGTCAAAACAAACACCGAAGGCTGAAGGTGAATGTTATTTTGTGTTGCCGTCCTTACCATTTCCGCTACGCATGCCGCTTTTAGCGAGCGCTGACGCAAAAGAGCGCAAGATTGAGGCCATCGTTCTTCGGAAGCTCTTCTGGATGCAGGATCAAACGGTCCGGTTCGATTTCGTGCCCCGATCCACGGAGAAAAGTTATTCTTCCGATTGGTTCGGTTTTATGTAATTCGCTTTTGTCACCTTTTCTGTTTGACGTTTTTGGCAATAATTTTGACAGCCCGCGATGGTGACAGACACTGTGAACTTTATCGAGCGAATTTCGGTCAAAAAACTTTACAAACGAAAAATTATTATTAACAAAATGATTAAATAAATGATTAAGGCGATAAGTTTTTGCATTGTCTTTGAAGTCATTCATGATCTAGGATATGCTTGTGATAAAGTTTGAATAATTCGTTCTTTTAGATTATTCGTTATCTGAATGGTTTGCTTTCCTTGTAGCTGGATGAACTCGTGCAATTTGATGTTATACGATAAAAAGAATAAGAATAAGCTACATATACGAACCACAAAATTATAAAAATCAATCGAAAACAATTATTTCCAACAGGAGCGACCAGGATGTGCATCATTCCGCTCCACAAAGCGTTACAACCACAGTCCAAAGAATCCACCCGTTTGTCCACCACTATCGAAACAGAGCAGCTCACTGTGCACGACGTTGTCGGTGGGACTTCGGTGGAAAAATGGTTTTTACAGCAGTAAAAAGGTTCTAATGTGCGTGCAAGTAGCTCATATCGGCAAGGGAAATGTGCTGTGCCCGTTTTGTGATAAGGTCATCGCCGAACAATTCACATCCGCGCCGTAATCAGTGCAACGATGCTGCATCCCTTGACTGCTCCTACGGGTTGCTGCTACCATCGGTAGGTGGTGAAAATAATGAAAGAACATTTTTTCACACGCGCGTACAGCAGTGTGCGTGCGCGTGCAGATTCATCCGCAGAGTTCATCGGGAGGCAGATTTTGTGCGGTTCAAGAGACAGCCAGCAGGACGAAAATTGTGTGTTGCTGGAATGAAAGAAAAAACTCACCAGCTAGCGAAAAGCACATAGAAGAGTGGTGTGCGACAGAGAGGTGAATAGTGATGCTGCAGCGGGTGGAAGTGAAATAGTGCGAGAGCGAGAAACGATTACAACAAAGGTTGTTACTCTGGCGTAGTAGTGGAGCTCCCGGGTGCAGCAAGGACGAATTCTGTTTGGTTCCACTGCTGGGCAAAGGATCATTCTCAAAAGTCAACACGCTTCTGCGGTGCAGGATCAACAAATTCATTCGCTTGGTTGGAGTGTTTGTGTTGTGTATGTGTGCGTGTGTTTTACCGAGTACGCACAGCCGTCGCTGCATCATCATCATGGGGTCCGTGCTGTGGCCGTAGTCCGCCGTTTGTTCGGTGTCTTTTAGGATTTAGTCTTATACCAAGGAAACAATCGGCACATTTTCCAATTTTCGCCTTTCCTTACAATACCAAAGGATACTTGGATGTATTGCACGTTGCTACGATTGTGTGCTGGGAAGGATAAGGCTCGATAGGAAGCGTCGCGGATGCATGTTTACTTTATCATTATAGGAAGGAAGTGAATGGGAAGAAGAAGCGCTTTTTTGTGTGAATTGGAAGAATAACATAGGAAAGTTAGTCAGTTGCATGTGTAATAAGCGTTTTTATATTGTTGGTGTTGAAGGTAGTGGACAAACAAAAAAAATCACAAAGGATACGGTGTGCCAGAGAAGCAAAACTAATGAAGCTTCCTGTATCACCTGAAGCACGCGCGTGTGCATCTCGCTGCGTGTGCCCTTTTCCTTGCATGTGTGAGTGCGCGAGGTTAAACCCTTTCCAATTCACCCGGTTCATGTTTGTGATCGACCGATAGAACGAGCGAACAAGCCAACGGCGAATATAGTGGCGTTCTCTTTCCTACCGTATCCTTCCCCCCCCCCCCCATGTAAAAGCAACAACATCGTCAAGCATTAATAATTTGTGTCAAAAAAATAATTTAATAGTGTTATTTTTACTTTCTTACAATCCATTGTAGGGCAGCTGTGAATTGAATATCCTTTCCATCGCCTGGGGAAAGTGTAAACGGTGTCGGGTACACCATATTTAGTGATGAAACACCGTAATGAAGCTGTTTAGCGGCGGGAGTGCATGCTTTGACGATAACAACATAAAACCGCATCCAGCATAGCAACGAATCCATTGTGCGTATGATCAACAGAAGAAAGCAAGAAGACAACATACCTAGTAGTTGGGCAAATTTTGATTTCGGCAAGGCCGTATAAAAAACCGCGCTGTAAGGAGAAACGTAAGAACGTGAGCAGTGCCGTGAGCCCTTTTTCCGCGATTTGGTGTGTTAGTGCGCGTGCGTGCGTGAGTGCGTACCGTGTGCTCGCGCGCGTTCCGAGTGTGTTGTTTTCGGTGCTGCTGCGCCGTGCGTGTGTGGCGCCATTCCGACGTGGTTACGGGCGCTCGCTCGCGTTTGTGTACGCGCGTGTGTGTGTGTGGGTATATGTGTGGTTTTGCGGTTTTTTTTCTCTTATTTCGGTGAGTTAAACGGAAGATAACACAAGCAGCGGGAGAAGGTATGCGCGCGCGTTTTCCTGCTGATGCTGTAGTGTAGTGTGCTTTGTGAGTTTTGGCGTTACTTTTATCGTAAGCCGTTGTTGTGCGATTGTGTTTGTGG
>KI424122.1:0-14684 GCA_000473375.1 Anopheles culicifacies | reverse complement strand
AATGTTGCGTTTGGTTTTAAGGTAGCTCCAGAACAGTCGAGGACATCGTAATACATTGTTTTGGATGAGGCGCACATATGAACGATGCAGGGATTGGTTCATTCGGCGGTAGATATAGTGTTCTGCAACGTATCTCATCTTGGACATGTGGGTTCTATGACGACAGTAGTAACGGTAGCATGATATCTTGTTTTTTTAAAGCGTTACTAGATGACGGCTAGACCAAGGGGGACCATATCGCGGCGTAGAATGTGGACAGCATATATTGAGATAAGCATTAATGATGTCGTTGAATGTATTGGCCGAATCATTCACGTCAGCATCATTGCTCGAAAAGGACCAGTCACTGCCAGCGATAAATTCAGCAAATTGATACTTGTTGATGCATCTATATATTAGCTTCTGTGTGCGTTTAGCGGATTTAGCATTCGTAGCAGGTGGTAGCGGCCATCTTACATGTATGTCAAGACAGGGATGGTAGAGATCCTTTTGAACAAGCATTTCGGTAGTTTCGATAACAGCAATACCATCATTAATTGTATCCTTATCTTCTTCTTCTTCTCTGGCTCTACAACCTCGAGAGGTCTTGGCCTGCCATTTCTGGTTTCCGTGAATTGAATGTACCCGCAACAGGATAGTCACTCCTGCGTACGGGGGAACGGCCCGAATGGAATTCGAACCTCGGTCCTGTCCGTTAGAAGACCGGCGCCTCAGTCTCCTCGGCCACCGAACCGCTCCAAACAAGCACTATGTCCTTATCAACTAGCACTAAATCGAGTACGGATTGCATATGGTTTTTAATGCTGTTAATTTGAATTAATCTAACAAAATGCCATTCCAATAGCACCTCGCGAGACAGCGCCGAAATAATGGAATGATAAAAGTCGAGTTGAGGAGCACTGCTAACACAATCGTAGGTGTGAGTCCATCGAAGCGATGAAAGATTAAAGTCACCCAGTACCATCAAATGATCGTCAGCGTATTTATCGCGAATAAATCTCAGTGTATTATAGTGCTTTTCAATGGTATTAGTGTTAATCATATCAGGAGGTATGTAGGCGGCTCCGATGACAAGAGAGCAAAGAGGACAGGTGATACGGATTCACAGATGTTCCACTGTATCAGTAACGCCACTACAAACAGATGACCGAAATCTGGATGAGACTGCGATGAGTACTCCTCCGCCACTACGTTTTTTGCTATTACTAGCACATCGATCAAAGCGGTGGACATTGTAAGTTCACTCGAACAGTTGAGAAGATGATACAGTGTCGTCTAGCCAAGTTTCAATGAGAACAATAACATCGTAAGAACTCACACTACCAGAATCGAAATATTTTGGTAGTAAATAGATAGTTCATTATACTGCTTAACAGGTGGTGAGCGTGATAGTACTTCAGGGGAAACGTGGTCTAGAAGAAGGTGCATCGTCAGTTGGCTGGATAGCTAGATGATGCAGATCAGTTAACCACTGCAATTGCGGGTTCAGGTGCCGTGATGTTCATCGGTGTAAGGCAGGCCACATGATGTGAAGGTGCTGGGCGGGGTTCTCGGAAAATAAATTCACGGACACGTAGATAAGACGGCCAAACCGATGTGGATAAAGCTTTGTCGCAAAAAATGGACGGAATACGAACTTTAAACGACATCGATTTCACAGTGGTCGGCTCCATGTTTCTACCAAGCAAGCTAAATGCAACCACTGTAAATGCATCAGTACCAACGCGACGTTTTACTGATCCGACAACTTGCTCACGAGATGACCCAGGTGCAATATTAGACAGATGCAGCCACGTTCTTGGAACATGCATATTATCGACCGTCGTAAGGTTTGGTGAATTAGCGTCAGTACCCACAATAGTAGTCGATTGTCGAGTGGAAATAGTTTTGTTGTTTCTGTTCGTGCGGATAGTGTTGTTTACATTACCAAGTCTCAGTGATTCAGCTATCTTGTTTTTTGATATTGTGTTGGTGTTGGTATTGTTGTGCGAGGAACCAGCAATCTCCGAGAAAAGGTTCTTAGTTGGGATGATTCGGCGCATCTTCAGGGGTGGATGACTGCTTAGTGGTGTGCGTTATTCAGTAAGTTGCGAGAAACCACAGCGTATTTCTTTGGCCAATGGTTCTAGTGCGGTTTTAAGGCATTGGCTGGCTATTGCTGAGTGAAGTAGAATCTACGGAAGACTGCGATACTACTTCTTTGATGCGTTTAGTGCGTGGATTTGATAAAGCTTTGTTGCAACCCACACACCACCAATGTAGTTGTGCGTGTTCATTGATCAGCTTGAGCGCGTCATCAGCGATGGGCGCGCACTCCTGGTGAAATGGCGATTTACAAAGATAGCAGCAAAGTGTAGCACCAGTTATTTCATTCGCACAGGAATTGCACATTAGGGACATCGTGATGGTAATCAGGAACAACTTAGTCATAGCATCAGGGGAACTATGACTTCAGGTAAAGAAAATTAACGGAAAAGTCGGAGTAGATAGCAAAAGCGACCGTTTACTTTGACAGCTGACAACTCAAGATAATATATATGTATATAAATAAACAAAGTATATCACTTCTTCGATACCCACATGTTTTTCACTAAACATCTAAATTTAACATCTGTTGGCATTTTCTTTCTTGCCGTGTAATTTTTTTTATGAATTTCCTTAAATCTCTGTACGTTTGTACAAGAAGTTCACAATTCCGTTCAGTTCAATCTATCGTAGATCAGTTATAATCGCCCGTCGAGGAATGCCGACAAGGGTCGAGTTTCTTTGCACATTATAGGCGATCTTGTTGAGAAGTTTCTCATTCTATTCCTCAATTTTCATTAAAATATGTCACTTCGCACTTATTATTCTTCGTTCTATATTACTCTTGAAAATATGTTAGCAGGATTAGTTTTCAAGGCACAATTTCATATTAAATGGCAAACTATCGACCATCGAACCATTCCTTTTATTTTTTTATTTTCTAAAGAAAAGTGAGGCACAGAAAGTTGTAAGATTAGCACTCTTCCGATCTTGTAACGCCTCAAATGTGAAATGTCAAGTTCCACGCGTTGTGATCAGCTAGTATATTTCTTCCTTATTGCGTTGGATTTTACACATTCGCAAACTGATAGCAAAGCTTTCAGGCTTTGTCTTTTTTAATACATAAATTTACAAACCCAATTGTAGAAAATACCAGCTTTTACACTTCAAATGGGACGGTCATAAAAATCATGCTCGGAAATGCTTCCCAGATGATCGACGCGAGTCACTGCATAATTCACACCATACTCCCTACGTTCATCTCACTATTGCATACATCACCAGCTGTGCAGAACCGTCAGAAATGAATGCAAATTTTGATGGTTGTAAAATGCGGTAATGATGAGCTGGTGCAGCTTGTTAAGTGGCATTGTAGGTGGGATGGTCGTGACCGTAATCGTGCGCATTGTCGTAATAAAATCAACAAACCGACTATTTCATCCTACCCGCTGATCGCAAGCGGACAAACCTTGTGTCGCTAGTCCCAAAAGAACTGCGGAAGCCGGTCGAAAGTGTTCACCACCCATCATAGTGCTAAAATTGAATCTAAAGTTTCGTGGGGAAAAGAAAAAAAACGGAAATGGGCATGATTTCGATTATACCAAGATTAGCAATGAATCTTCCACCGAAAATGGCCCATAAAACCCACGGATCCCACGGTAAATCGCCACTTTACGCGCTTATGTCCCTGCCGGGGTTCCCAGAAGAGCATACACTATAGCTGACGGGAAAGAAACGAAACATGCGAACGGGAAGAGGAAATTTTGTGGAAAAAGAAATGGTGTAGGGTTCATTTATCGTATTATTATTCCCCATTTTTGCTCTTTTTTTGTTCTCTCTCTTTTTCTTTCTTTCGCTGAATCATTCTCTCTCTATTTTCTCCCCGTTCTATCCGCAACGCACAAAACGAAATTACTCACGCGGATCTCTTCTGCAGCTTCGCAGGATTATATTTCGCGAGTTGCATATGTGCTGGGTGCGGCTTTTCGCAAGGGCCATAACATTACTCTTTCACGATAATGGTTCGAAGCAGTCAGTTCATAAAATTATGATTATTATGCCCTTCAACCCTGACGTGTATTTGTGACCAAACTCAGCAAGCCGAATGTGGATTTTAGACATTTTGTATTACGAAGCATGAATGAGTTCACATGTGTGTTTTTGTGTTATTCGTTAATTCTAGTTTAGCTGGATAAGTCTTTCATCATATTTTTTTTTCTTTCAAAAACGATAACATGTAAGAAATACGACTATGTAGTCATTAAGTAATAATAAAAAATAACAAAGACAATCACTCTAACTTTTAAAAGAACATGTGTTTGTTTACAGAAAATTCTAAGCAAAGTAGAGTACTACGAAATGGAGTTTCACAAGTGCATACAAACCAACCACCTCTGGTTTAACTATATTATTGAAAAAAAAACATTAATCATTTCGAGATCTACCCTTACGTAATTCACAAGCTCCTGTCACCATCATTTGTATCGTATAATTATTTCAATTAGGCAAATCAAACGACCTCCATTCACCATAAACTTTGCCCACTCGCAGGCGAATCACTCCTTATCAAGTTATTATCGTTTTTCTTTTTTTTTTCTGTGAATAAAGAATAAATTTTCGGTTCTGAGTAGGCCTTGGGATGCTAGAAGTGTTATCCTACGTTCCACTTGTTCGTTACGTAACTCCTCCATCATTAAAATACTGTCTTGAACGAAATGAATCCTCACAGTTATGGTTTCATGGCCTGAGAAATGATACAACAACAAAAAAAAGGAAAAATTCGCATACAACTTAGACGCACAAGCACTCTCTTCGGCTATAGGCCATCACCGAACAGAACAAAAGTTGGGACTTAATGAGATAAACAAAATCGTTTCACCGTTACAGCGACAAAACGTTGACGAAAAATAAGTATTACTTCGCTTTGCACTATCATTATTTTTCTTCATTTCTTAAATTCATTTGCTGCTTAAATTGTGGCTGTCATTTTTACCAAGTATCAGCACATACTAGTTGAAAACTTTGCCCCACCCCCCTCCTACTTTTCGAAGCCTCTCTCTTCATACCGCCTCGCTCCTATTCATCTATCCTTTTCGCTTTCATCTTGCTGGCTCAATGTTTCTCGCGTAAATAGAAAAATAATGTAAATTTAATTTAGAAACTTTGGCGTATGCGCAATTTTTTATTTCCTCATCAAAGGCAAAAACAGGCAAATGGCATAGATGAAAATAAACGCAGCGGTTGGGGTATTCCGTATCAAAACAACAACCATTGTGCGAAAAGTGTGCGTTTTTTTCTTCGGAAATAAAAAGAAACACAGCAGTGCCATTTGCAAGCGAGCACCGGTGTCACGATGCTGCCCGGAACAGCACGTTAGCATATCGTTTGACGATTTTATTCCATTTTGCTCATCATTCTATTATCCACTCTGGCGCTTTGGGTTTGCTGCTGCAACTAACTTTTTTGACACCTCTCGCACGCGAAGACTACGCCGAATTCGGCACGTTTTACTATGAAGAGGTTATATGTATAATCAATACATACTCATGTATATACATGTAATATATAAATATATATAATGTATACTATAAATATATAACTTTTTTTACATTATATTTTTTTTTTGCCTTTCGTCAACCGTCAAGGTACATTCGATATGTTTATTAGGTAAGTATAATGATGGGTAGATTTAATTACGAACCCGTTATATCCCTCAACAACCTCCAGCACTTCAATTTATTTCGAGTAAAATCCTATTCCTAGTCACATACTAAACACTATTCCTAGTCACGTGTTTGAAGGGTGCACGCATGTACAACCCATCGCACTTTAAAACTCTCGCCAAAATCTTCCCAACTTGTCCTGTGCCAACCAAGAATGGGAGGGTAAGCCACGAACACGAACGGGCTATGCTAACCTAAATGCGGTCGTACCGCATATAAGTAATGAGAGAAGAATTGAAATTTTATTACTTAACCGCAGTCGAGTGCAAATAGCTTCGGGAGATGAAAATTACTCGAATGGTTTGGTAGCATTTCCACCATTCTGCCTGTATGGTCTTCTACGTCGTGTCAGGAAGCAGAATATTTTTGTGTGAGTGTTGGTTTTTTTCATTGTGCATTGCGGGAAATGATTTACAGGGCGATATAAGGGATGAAGGTGATAATAAAGGACAGCAAAAACGATTCAAGTAAGCGTGGGTCTAACAGGAGACTGGAATACCTAAATGTTCAGCGGAGCAGCATCAGGAAAATGGACAATCTTTGCGTACATTACCGTACGTAGTAACACTCAAAAAATCCCCAACTCAACGAATCTGCAAAGGTTGCCATAAAGATAACAGCAAACGCACTGGTGTGGTAAGGAAGCAAAGAGATGATCTAACTCGTGCGAACGACGAAGGATATGATTTATCATTACAGTACCCGGCAGGGAGCAGTACGCTTTGAATTATGCGATACATGTGAACTCGGCGGCGCTTAAGTGGGCTCTCATCAATTTGGTTGCCTGCTGGACAGAGAGGATTAGCAATAGCATATGCTTTTCACGATCATGCCGCTTGCACGTAATATTTTTAATTCTAAACCGTAACCATAGATATTCAACGCAGTTGCTCAAACTCATTTTTTAATCTAACTCATTATTAAGCAACTAACTCGATGTATATAATTTTTGTCTTTTTTCTGAAATTTGTGGTCCTAGGTGATGCAAAATTTAAAAAAGAAAATAATTAAATTGATTAACAAATAAATTACTTAACAAATTAATTAATAAACAAAGATATGAATACATTGATACATAAAAAGTAAATAAATAAATAAAAATTTATAAAAAAAATATATTTAATAATTAATTTATTAATTATATGATTATTTTATAAATAATTAAATAAATAAATGATTAAGTTTGCAAAAAAATACAAAATAAATAAATAAGTAAATAAAAAGGCAAAATTCTGATAAGTGTGGCAATGGCCTGGGTCTTCTACCGTAGAAAATGCTGATAACCGTACCACCGTGGTACGTCTCTTCTCATAAGCTTCTATGTTGCGATTGATGTAAATGTTCGTAAATGTTGCTTGTAAAAGTAAAAACTATTTCATTATTGTTTTATGACATGTTTTATAAAAAACGCTTGGTGCAGGTTCTGTTTGGCGAAAACCAGGAGGAATCGTTACCATATCGTTTGCTATAAATAAATTGCTATAATAGCCAATAATTCTGCAATTTTACTACCAACTAAAAACAATACCATTTCTGGAACTCACATTCACCTGACAAAAAAGAGATAAAGAGGGAAATAGAAAGAAAAACAAAAATCCAAAATATTTTTGTTAACAGAAGTGTTGATGCACTAGAATGGTAAGCACAAATTGAAGTGCAAACAAATCTGGCACACATCCACACCTGAATGAAAATAATAACAGTTGAAACAGAAAATGTCAACAAATCGTAAACTGAGGGTCATAAAAACTGAATCTTCCCCTCACAGATGCTTGAATTTGCACAATTTCAAAGATGATATGAGGCGAAGATTACATCTCGGGATATGGTGCCCATTCACGGGTTGGAGATGGAGAGAAAAAAACTCTAAACCAATGTGAATTGCATTCTAGATTAAGTTTGGGTTCAAGTTTTTTTATTATAAGCAATACGGCCGGGCTGTTTTTCTTGAATTAAAAAATGAAGAGAAGATTGTGTTTCTTCTACTTTTATTTCTCACACAGCAAAAGTCTTACGACATTTAGAATTAAACTGCCGAAGTGGTCTAAGAAGTGATTCCTCTACGAACAATACGAATGATTTTCTTAAAATCACAACAAGCAAAGGCACAACGAAAGTGAAAGCACTCCCACTATACTAGGAAGCATAAGATCATACCGAACAAACGATATGTACGAGGAATTGTTCTTTCGTTTCCCCCCTTAAAAACCAAAATGAAAAAAAACTTGTGTTGCCTGGGTTATACGGTAGCAAGTGATGATTCATCCACTGATGTAGAAGGCAGGAATCATTGAAAACCGACGATGGGGTGGCAAAGAGCGTAACGCACTAGGCGTGAACTTAAGAGCTTGGAAAGCGAATAACAGGAGCGTGACATCGGAGAGTGATAAATTTCCCATAAAAAAGAAGAACAGTGGACCAGTAGCTTATGTTGTGATTTTTGGGAAGTTGGAAAACAGGCCATAAAAGCGTATGATTGTGTTAGAATGGGATGAAGGGAATGATATGCTACTGACAGACAAAAAAAAAGGATAAAATAGTACAAACTACAATACAACCACACTATCTCAAATAGCAGCTGATTCAAAGGGAGGATAGGAAAAAAACAATATGCCTCAAATCGTACCAAGAAAAAAAAAAACTATCTCTATAAAATGGCGTACGGGGGGTGACGATTGCAAAGTTCGTCCGTGACGGTTGCATAACCATGCGCCTCCATCATGAAGTGATACGAACGTATGGGGGAGACACATACTGCGCGTTTCGATAGATGGATGGAGACAATAAAATATTCAATTCCGCCCCACTCACAATCACCATTCGCCACCCTATGTTGGTCCCAGGACATCCTGGCGAGGTGGCACAGTAGGTAAAATAAAGGTTATAAGTTGAAATAAGAATCTGTCAAATTAGGAAATAAGGATTAGGAAAACAAAAATTGTAATCATTCCAAAATATAAATACCAAAAACCACAATGTCTGTATTTATTCCGTTACATACCTACAACTATCATATGTGACCTGATTGGGGTCACTAACAGTACTGTTGACATTGCCTAAAAGTTCCATCAACAAATGAGCATCTTGTAATCCATTTTAGATGAGATAAACTGTTTTAATAAAATTATTTTATTTAGTTTATAAACATAATATTGTGTCCCATCCTCACTGTGGTAAAATGCTAAATAGAACAAAACCGAGAAGCGCAAGAAAACAAAATCAACTCGTATGTTGCATGAATAAGGATGAAAGTGATCTTTCACTATTCAAACACTCTCAGTCACCGTGCACAGTGCCAAGAATGATTGGTAACCCGGAAGGCGAACAGGATGAATACCAATAGAAGATTATGTTTTGATGGGTGAACTCGAACCAACCCGTTGTAGATGATACCGACCTGTGGCATAATTGGCTGGAAAGGGCGAGAGATGAAATGCTGTTACAATCGTCAAAATCGACTTTCAAACAGTCTCATACAGCGCGGATAGATAGGGGCTTGAGTTTCAGAATTTCGAAGTGCGGGTACGCGGGAGGTGCAGATTGAAAATGAATGCATGAATAACAAACAGTGAATGTGAGACAACAAACATAAAAAAATCAAACAAGGAAAGGCGACGGTTACCGAACAGTAGCTGAGTTCGCTTGATAGGGTAGTTATTTTTTCATCACGCAGCCACCCACTTAACGCCTGTTTCGTGTTTGATTTTGTTTCCGATTGCCGTCACATCCGATCAATCGAAGCAAACGTCGAACACCGACACGGTCGATGCCAAAGGGGGCACGGAAATACATGGAAAGGGAAGCTGGGAGAGCTTTTACTTTTCCGCCTCGTTTTGTAGCAGATTTAGGCTATAGGTACGATTGGCCTCCCCATGCACCCTTGTTTGTGTGCGCCTGAATGGCTGCATCCCGTATTTATGTTCGTGTTTCATTACGCGGAAGATCGTTTGCGAAATGCCCTCTTTCATGGACCATTCGGTTGCACTGATTGCTGAAATGATATACATGTTCGGTTTCTGCAGGGCGCTGATACCTGAATGTGAAATGTGCTTGTTCGTATACGTTAAAGTTGCAAAGGTTAAAGTTGGGAAACTTTGTTTCTGCTGGAATGCAAATCATATACGTCAAGCTAAATAGTGAGCGGATTTTATACCTATTCGTAAACAATTATTATTACAAGATACCAAATGTTAGTGATTAACCAGGAATGATTTAGTTTTTAGATTTTGAATACAGAGCAAACCAACTATTACAATTAGTAATAATTTGCTATACTTTTCCAGCATTTTGTAACGTCCTACCTTATTGCGAATTATTTTTATTTTTGCCATATTTTTATTCGGTTTCGTATTTTAGGACTGGGCAAGGTCCGGCGGTTGAGACAAAAGCAGCACCGGTCTTTCACACGACATGGCTTCAAATTTCAGCCGTACCGTTCTCCTATAATGAGTTCTGACTACCCAACTACGAGATATTAATACACCACGTTAGCCATTAAATCGCCTATGAACCAAAGTAAATTTTATTATGTCCGATATTCGCCAACTTTTCACACAGCTTATCAAAACTTTGTGGTTGGGAGATGAATATGATTAATAAAAATTTTCGAAATATGTTTACATTACAAACTCGAAGTGAAATAAAAGTCGAGTCATCTACCAATACCTAAACCATTTGACGAAGAGGAGAGGGGAGTGAAGAGGTCACAACTGACAACTATCTTTATTAAAAAAAAACTGAGTTGCTCAATTCTTTTTTAAATAGTTACTTATCAGCTTTGTAACCTTCAATACCAAAATTGGGACTGAAAAAATTGGTAAGGGTACTTACGTGATGAACATTCGCGGGAATTTTGGATGAAGCAGCAGAATGGAATATATTCACCAAATGAAATTTTATGTAGTTTGTGTTGCGCGTTAGAATTCCAAAAGAGTTTATTTCCGGTTTTCTTTCCATATTTATAACATATCTAGTGAGTGCCGCCTGCGCGAGTGACATTCACACGCCACTCTTTATCTGCCAAGACCACAACCTGTCTTTCGTTAAGTTGCCTGAATTCTGAGCGTAAATGCGCGACTTTTCTAGACGCCAGCACTCAGAAACTTTTGTCAAACGTCTACTGATCTATCACTGTCTGAAGGGCTCTCAATCAACGCGAATCGAAATTATTAAACATATTCTATGTTTGGGGGTTCTGAGATCAGCTTCTGATTTCTGTTGAAAATCCAACCTTTCAAATTTGATGTGGTGAAAAGGCCCCAAGTTAAACCCGCAAGATTGGTTTCTAAAGATCTGGTCGTTTCAACTTGAAAATCGCGATAACATACAAAAAAGAGAAAATTTAGAAAATTTATATTTTGCGGGAATTGTGAAGCAATTATTATTGCCAATTACTTAAAATACATAATTATTACGCAGAACCAAGTCGTTTAAAATATTTGAGTTTAAATGTCTAAAATGCAAAGTTCAACTCGGAAAACAGAAATTATGTCTCTGATATGATTTATAATTCATTAATTTATCGTTTCATACACACCCACCTTTCGATAACTTATCAAGCATAAATGAACAGGCATGTCTCACTGTAAAGATCGTAACGAATTTTCGGTTTCAATTTTCGTTCCAAATATTCCCGCACTCCAGCCCCGTGTGTTTATGCCAGTCGCAATCGATTTCTAATCTAGCTCAATTGATTCTACTCACGCAGCACCCATAAAAGTGCCGAACGATTTTCTAAACGATTACGCCACGAAATATTTCAGATATTGGTCATGTCACTCCAAAAGACGGGTACTGTTGAGAATCAAAACGAGCCCGATAAAAACTAGAACTATTCCGAACCAGTTTCGATTTCAAGTTGCAATTGGTATTGGTTGGCCTATTTGCAATTTTCTATTCCCTGTTTCCGCCACTCGACCAAAAGGTGGCGAAGATGGGAGGAGGACTCTACACTAAAGCCGGGTTCGTTGTCATCCTGTTTCAATGTTTTCGGGTATGGAAACTAACGATTGTCACGCGCGCACCGTCAAGCTGGCGGGAAGCGTATACTGGAACGGTCATATTGCTGTAACACTTGTTTGGAGGTCGTATTTCGTACGTTTGATAGCGCTGATAGCATCGATTGTAAGTTTAATAATGAATTTATTAGGCAGGTAAAAACAATACCTTCCACGAGAATCGTTTCTTCAGCTTGAACTATAGGGAAGATGTAGGGAATCACAAATTAAAGCGATGGATTGTTTGTTGTCGTAAGTTATTTAAAGGTGTTTCAAAAAACTACCATAACTGAAATAAGCCTGATTACAATAGCAGACGTTAAGATGCATACTTAATGGAGGGATTGAAATCGGTCACCTTAGTGTTAAGCAAATCCCTAACGTAGTTGTCGTTTGGTGAGCTGTGATTACCCTCACGAAATCAAGCACAAAACTAGAATAATAAAGAAGAAAAAGTATTGAATTGATTTGTGGTTTGATTGGCTCTTATGACAACAACAAAAAGCAAACATTCCACATTGCGCAGAAAGGAAAAAAAGGACATGAAAAACATGACTTCAGCGATGCTGCACACGTACACAAAGAATTAAAAAGGGGAGCTGGACCACCTCAGGAAAAACGTGCCACTTTCTCATTTTTTACGCTTTATCCTTGTTCCATTTCTATCCATAGTCCACTGAGTCTTCGTATTTCGTTTTTATGCTTTCCTTTTTCTTTATACACCACTCCTGAAAGCAGATAATGACCTAACAGCCGATGACGACGGGTGCTGATGACGTGATGACGCCACGATCCACAGCTCAATGATGCGGTTTTGCTAGAGTGGCTTTGTCAATTTTCTCACCCTTTCCGGAAACTCTCGATCCCAACTACCCGATGCCGGCAGGGTATGCCTTTATTATTATTTTCCCATGCGCCTGAGAAATCGACACTGGTCATTTTACACATAACACTGTCCACTTCTCACATAAGATTGCAGATCTCAAAACCGTACCGGAAGACAAAAAAAATAGCACAAAAACGAGAGGAAAGGAAAATAAAACGAAAAACCTGAAATCTCGGTTGCTGAAGCGGAAAAACTCGTCACGCTGGTGACGTGACCAGGATTCAATGGATTTTTTTTTTTACATGTCGCTTGCCAGCTTCTATACCAACTTGTGTGTGTGCTGGTTTGTATGTTTTGAAAACGCTTGGGGATAACATAACTCTCTTGTTCTCCCACATCCTTCACTGCCTCAGCCCATATAAAAACCCTCCACTAATCTTCACGAAAGGAAATAATACGATGAGGATCGACTTCTCTGTTTGACTTCTGTCGTACCTCTTTCATGCTTCTAGGTTCATTGCCTTTGATTGTGTTTATGTGTGTTTGCTGAACTCAGGGGGGGAGGTGATTGGGTTTTTTGCTCACTTTCAGTCACTTCACACAACCATCCATTCTCATCCAGAATAGAAGATGGACCGGTAGCACTTCCGGTACCAAGTGGGGCCAATAAAATATATTGTTGTTGTATCAATTCACCTTCTCAGTGTAGTTTGTTTCGAATCCATCTGGACTCTGTGTAAGTTTGTAAATGTCCTGTTACAAACGAAAGCGCGAGGGTGATTTCTTCTGTACTTTTTTTTCAAACTTTTTTCTTCTCGCTTTTATGTGGGGATGTTTTTTGTGCTCTACTTCCCCCATCCTATGTTAGTGGGAGCCTTTCCATGTTTGCAGGAATGGGTTTTATGATACCACGCACGTATCACCTACTTCCTTCTCAAATCGCAGCAAAAAAGGAAAAAATGAAAAGAGTGTGTTTGTCTATGAAAAGGGGAGAAAGCAAATCGATGAAGACTTCCGGCGAGAACGGAAAACCCAAACACCGTATTGGAGATCTTCCAGCAACGTCGACCTTCTAAGCAAACCTACTACCGCAAACAATCCAGCTTCCTGGTCTCTTCCTCCTCACCACTTTCCTACCATACCTTAGTTTATTCGTTAAGCGTTCGATTGGCATTTGTCTGGCCCTTCTCCTTCTCTTCTTTCTCATCAAGGTTGATTGTTGCGCTCCCTAGCACAAATAACGAGTGTCGGTTCAGATTCTCTAAACGGATTCCGTTCAATCTTCTATTTCAAACCGAGCTCTACTTCATGTTTCCTAGCCAGAAAACATGAAGGAGTTGCGGAAAAAAACGCCCATATATTGTACCACATATTTTTGCTTTGGAGCTTCCTATCTTATGCACTTCCAAGACAGCAAAAGGCACCTCGTACAACAACGAGATAAAGATCAGACGAATGAAAGATGAAGAAAATGTTTAAACGTGAGAAAATGTTTGATTTTTCATTGTAGAGTACGACACATTACCTTATAGCTACACCAAGATAATCTCTTCAAAATACTGAGTGGGACATTAATGTGCGTATTTTATTATCTTTTTATTGTTTTACAAGAAGGGTGATTTTTCGAAAGACTCCTTATGAGCACATCAATATCAAACAGAAAGACAGTTCACGAACTCGAACTAACGCAACTAACTCAAAACACTGGGAAAGACGTCGAACTTGCGAACTAAATAACTCTAAACAGCACTAGCACCTTTACGTCCTATCAAGACTTGAACCTTCTTTCCATAAATACAGTGGATTAGTTGCTATCAATCGCATAGCGGTTTCTTAGGTGTCTTGAGATGAGATTCGTTTTACTAACTTCCGCTCCATACTTGATGCTGGCTTCACGTCGTTCGTGGATGAATCTTGGTCAGTGAAACAGCACGTGTTCCGTTGATTCTTCGTCATTTCTGTGTAGCATATCAATTATGCTATACAGATAAAAGCAACATTAAAGCAGCAACTAAAATATAACATCGACCATGAAATGGACTGTGTAAACATAATCATGACACACTTTAATAAGAACCAAAAAGCGCGTAGGAAACAAACGAACCCGGAACAAAA
>AXCM01005855.1:0-17949 GCA_000473375.1 Anopheles culicifacies | reverse complement strand
GTGATTTTTAGTCTTGCACACTATCGCTTTATTGATTGTTCTCTATGTTAGTGTTGCATTCCACGAGCAGCCAGGTCAATAATTTAATTTACATTTCATACTGCCCGAAGATATCAGAACACAGATAACAAAATTGATGTTTTTCGTTTACTCGATTACTCTGTTATTGGCCATGTACGATAGAGTGGAGATAAGAAAATTGAAGAGATTGATAGCAAGCAAGACCATGCTATGTCTGAGCTTTGAAAAACCCCCTTCACCGTTTAATTTTCCTAGCTTTTTGGATGTTTGTTCAAGGGATAGTTTGAAGATTTAAAGCAAAGTTTGGCAAATGCTCCTTCCACAGTAGAGAGGACGCAAAAATCCGGAATTGAGGACCAACTGCTTACTTCTGAGTTTTAGCAAGACTCTTCAGTATTTATGAGTAGTTATCCGGTTAGAAATGGGAGATTGTTTTAGATAATTTAATGTTCTTTTGTGATATTACTACTTATTCATGAAAAATAGTACGGTATTGGATTTTTTCCTTTCATTTTGTTCATTTTTGAAATTCATTTTATTAATTTAACTTACTATTTTTGGTTTTTTAAGTTTCTTATATTTTTTAGTTTTTTTTTTCTTTCCTTTTTTTCAGAGAATATATCGTAAAAGTGTAAGTAAGATAATAAAGGTGTTAGTGTCTATTTATCATTATGAATCAAATAGAAAGGTTTTTTGATCGAATTAATGAATAGATAGTTAAGGATCTACCAAGACGAACGAAAACTTAATCATTTTTGAACCAAAAAGCAAAATTAAAGCATTAAGTGACGAATAATTTGTCGTCTTTTTATCCAAATGCCGATCAGAACTTACCTTATCATCCCAGCTTTTGAAAAGGATTGCAAACAAATCAAAAGAAGCTAAAATACAAGAAATATTAATGCCAATTGTTCGTAACAATTATAATTTTGATAACATTGAATGAAGTCGTGAAAAGATGAGGAAACAGACATGTACAACAGATACATCTACATACCGAGGGTTGGAAAATGTTTATGGCTGAAATATGGGCATCGTTGAGAACATGTTTCGGATACGGGATCAAGCTTTCAGATTGATCGAATTTCATTGATGTTCTCTGCTTTGGTTGAGATGGTTTGTACGTTCCGTTGGACACAGAAGCCACACGTGCACATGCAACATGGGACACAGACGGGTTTCTTGGGGGATTGATAGTGGGAATTTCGGTTTGTATTCGCCGCTTGGGCACCACCGCATCACAGCAGAAAAGAAACACGGTCTCGACTGTCGGCGCAGGAATCGTTTGTGACTCTCTTACATTCGTTTTAATGGTCATTTAGAACAGTATTTCTCTTAAATGGATGTTGATACATATCGATACACATTCATTGTACATCATTATAAACATTTACTCTGTTGAACGTTGTACCATTCATTCATTGGGGACGGTTGCGGATGATGTAATTCGGGCAACAAAGAACCTTGTGTGGATCGCTGTTTGATATTGAGGAGTTTTCGTTTATAACAATCGTAAAAGGTTGAAACTTGATAGGGAAACTTGAAAGAATGTTGCTGCATTTGTTTGGACATTGGTTTGATTTTCGGATATTGCAATTTCTTTCTTTCTCTCTTGCTCCTAGCTATCTGGCCCCGACAGCAGGTCGGTAGTTTTGTTAGCCAACGGCTTTCACCGCGTGGCGCACAGCCGGCCCCGAACAGTGGTGGTTCGACGAAGAAAACACGCCGCCGGGTAGCATCGATGGCTCAGCGCCGGGCGGCCAATATACGCGAGCGGCGCCGCATGTTCAACTTGAACGAAGCATTCGACAAGTTGCGCCGCAAGGTACCGACGTTTGCGTACGAGAAACGGCTGTCACGCATCGAAACACTGCGCCTAGCGATCACGTACATTGGCTTCATGTCGGAACTGTTGGCCGGAACGCCAACGCACGACGGTCGTTCGCCCGAGCTGTATCCGGGTGTGTTGGCTGCGGCCGCACATCACACACCACACCACCAACACCACCATCACCATCATCATCATCATCATCAGCAGCAGCAGCAACACAACAACCATTCACATCAGCAACAACAACAACAGCCACATCATGCGCATCTTCATCACCAACAGCAACATCACAGCCTTCATGGATCGACAACCACACCTGCATCGAGCAGTGCAACAGCAGCAGCCGGAACACCGCCCCACCACATGCACCCACATCATCCATCGCTGCAACGGGCAGCTGTGGCTGCGGCAGCAGTTGCCGCTGCTGCTGCTGCTGCTACTACCGGTACCACGACCGGTGGTGCTACCGTCAATGGTACCGAGTACCATCCGGCATACGGTACCGGACCGGTACCACAGCATCATGCAGTTTGAGTGCGTGCAAAGGATAGTTGAATTGACGGGGGAACGCCTCACCGCAAGAGCTGATTTGTGACGATTGACAATATTATTGTTGATGCTGAATTGTTGCATGTTGGTTGGAGGTTGGGAGGGATGGCAGGGCCAGCGGACCCGCCAGTACTGAACGACTGTAGTTGACTGACGATTAATACCATCAAACAGTTTGCTTTGTTGCACACAGCGATGAAACGCACGGTTATTATTCGGTTTGTTTTTGTTCCGTACCTTTCCGCCATTTTATCGATCGCGCGATCGCCAAATCCCGTCACTACACGCGCTGTCTCTGGCTATACCCAGCCTGCTGTTCTCCGTGTTTTATGAGCGTTTGTTTACTTTGGCGATCCCTCTCAACTGTTCTTGTGATCGTGATCTACATCTAAAACTAAAAATTCTACTCCCGCGCATTATGTCGTAAATGAAGAAAAATGGGATCTCTGTTGGCGATCACAAACAAACCTTTTATGATCATCCGCGCTTCGGGCTTCCAACAATCTAATGTACATAACACAAATGCTGCATGCATTTCCATTTTTATCTCGCTTTCCCTGGTGCTGTATGACCGCATGGCTAATGTTTTCCTACACGGTTGATTTTTTTTTTGTTTGTTAAGAAATTTCGTCCTTATTTTCTCTCTCTCTCCTAATCATTTACAGTGAAAAAAAATGTCCCCCAACCAGTCTGTGCTAGCGCGAATCCGGGGGATTGTTTGTTTTCATCACAGGGTTTACTGCAGTCCCCGGGGTTTTTTACAGTGCCTCAGTTTTCCTTTCTTTTCCAGCCCTACGGGACACACGCACACTGCACCACCAAAATTGCCCTTCGTTTCACGACGAATCAACAGAAACTCACCACTGCCTTTCCTTTCATCCAATTTGCGGAATTTCACACATTTTATTTACATTAAGCTGTACTTTACTGTCTTTATTCCGCTTGGCGCTTCCGTAACCGACAATTCGCTCATGTTTTCAGTTCATGCTTTTCGAGTTCTTTGCTTTTGGTTGGTTCGCTTTTCCTTGAAGCCGTTTCGTAATTCAATTCATGTGAGCTCGGACGGGAAGTGTAGAATTATAATAAGTTCGTAAAACGTGGAGAGATGTGTTACACAAAACGATCAAAACAAATAAATGTACTTTCAATGTTTCCACTAAATTGACAAAACAACGAATAAAAGAAAATAGAATGTACGGTTATATACGGATAGAGCCGGGGATATGTGGTCTTGATAGAAGCTGTGTTCTGGGATTCTGCCTTCTTTGTATACACACGCGCATGAAGCGTGCGTTTGAATTGAGGTGTTGGATGTTTGCAACTGACCGGACGATCGTTTGTTTGAAGCTATGCGCTGGCATCTTGAGCAATGTGTTGAAAGAAATTGATGAATTGATCATGAGAGACGCTTGGTAGCGGTTGTGCCGCTATTTGATAGTGCAAATGATTCTTCCCTTCTTTTCGCACACGATAAAACACGGTTCTGATAAACGGTTCCGCAGCTCTTCACTGCCTAAAAAGTAAGAAGAAAACTTTCAACTTAAGATGAAATCAAATAAGAAAATAAAGATGATGGTTTGGGGTGGCCATTGCGTCCGGGTCCGGGTGGATAGGATGAGCACAGTTTTCCTTCTGGTAGCACGATCAGGTGGTGACCACAGACGAACCCCCATTGTTGGGATTTGGCGCAGCGCTTTGGTGTAATGCCACGCGTCTTACTCCGAGTCCGATGAGGAGTAGCAAACGCGTCGCTTTTTGCGCTTCTTGTGATGCGTACTGCTGCCATGCCGGCGATGGCAACAGCGATCGGCACTGGTCGAAGCGGCCGTGGCCGCTGTAGCAGTCGGTGATACACGTTTGCGCCGGTCCGCCCTCGGTTCGTGCGGTTTGCTGCGGCTGAAATCGACCCGCACCTTGCGCCCTTCGAGCATCGTACCGTTCAGTTTCCGTTGCGCTCGGCGGGCATCGCTGGCATGCTTAAAATAGATGAACGAGTAACCGCGGGACACGTTCGTTTTGCCGTCGTATATCAGCTTGATGTCTTTCACATGCCCGTACCGGGAGAACAGCTTCATCAGCGTTTTTTCCGTCGTGTCCGGGTTCATGCCGAAGATGCCGAGGCAGCGGTTCTCCTCGTTCGAACCGCACAGTATACGCCGCACCTCGTTCGCACTGCGGTTGGACATTTCCGACACGCTGGACGAGCTGCTTTCCGACGATGAGCTGGAATCGCTCAGCAGT
Source organism: Anopheles culicifacies (assembly GCA_000473375.1). Taxonomy (NCBI): domain Eukaryota; kingdom Metazoa; phylum Arthropoda; class Insecta; order Diptera; family Culicidae; genus Anopheles; species Anopheles culicifacies. The sequence goes on along the minus strand of AXCM01005855.1, from coordinate 13,307 downwards.
GGCGTTACGCGACGCCGTTTTCGCTTCCACCGGCGATAGTCTTTCGAGGAGTAGTTGAACGCTTCGTCGTACGCGGAGTAAAACTGTTCCAGCTTTTCGTCCACCTCGAGCAGCATATCACGCAGCAGCCGCACCTCGTTCCGGGACATGTCGAATATGTCGATCTGTTGCAGGGGCAGATTCCGTCGTAACATTTCCACCCGCATTCTGTTACCGTTGAACATGTTGTTGTTCATTTCCAGTGCGCATTGCGTTTCGGTCTCGTAGTAGAAGCCCACGTACGCGGTCCCGTGTGTGGGTATCAGTATGCCGTATATTTTTCCAAACCGTCGAAACGCCTCATACAGTTGCCAGTCCGTTGTGTCTGCAGAAGAAAAGAAAAAACCAGAACGAGGGTACAATGTGTGGGTAAGCCGGTACCGAATTCTTCACCGGGATTCGTTTTGACAGAAGAAACGCTTCTTCTTATTGCTATAAAGCAAAGGGAAAACCCCCGCTCTCTACCTACCGTCGCGTATGTTTCGCACCATTATCGATACGCTCATGTCGAACCACTGATCCTTGAATATCTGCATTACGATAAGTATCGAATCGTGGTAGCGTATCCGGTCCCATTTGGCCGCTTCTTTGGCGTGCCGCGAGTGTCGGAAGCGCACGAATGCCACCTTCGTGTTGATGTCGGTACGATGCTCCCCGTACCAGGCGACGCGCTCGATCCGGCCGGCATACTTGAACAGCTCTATCAGATCGGTCAGCATGATCGTTTTCGGCAGGTTACCTACGTACACAATGTTTTCCAGCAGCTCGTCGAACAGTTGATCGTTCTCGGTTAACCGCGGACCTTGCGGTTGGGACGTCGACGGTTCGTTCATTGCTGCTGCTGGCCACAATATATCGCCCATAGCGCACGGCACTATACGCTCACCACCAGCGCTTCACTCGTATGAAATCCGCGTCCAGCACCGCGGTATGTGTTCGCACTCGGTAACGCGCGTTTATAACAATACGATTCGTCATACAATGTGGAAAAAGTTCTCGGAAGCGCACAACAGCAAGCAAACAAGGTACACTTTCTTTGATATTTACAGCGAAACCTCGTTTATCCGTAATCTACTCGAAGCGGCACTGCTCGAACTCGGCTGCTGCTGTCGTTTCATAGTGAGAAGGATTTTTGTGTTTAAAAAGTGAGACGACTGCTCGAAACGAATGTTACAGCCCGGTTGAAGCGAATCGCACGGATGACAGATCGGTGCTTAGGTGGTGGTCTAGCAGCTCGAAACAAAATGGCAGCAAAAGGAAACAACAACAAACCGAGCTGAAAGCATGTGCTTGGTTTATTCAAAATTTAATTATGATTTCATTTAAGTCTCATGCAAAAGAAGTTATCATACATTTGTAATTTCTGCATTTAAAAAGGGTATAATTAAGACGCTACTAGAATAAAATCAAACCAACGATTATTGGAAGCTGTACGACAAACGATCATGTACAGTTATTCTGTTTTCTTTCCAGGAACATCCGAAGCTGTGCCAATATTTAACCCAATAATATGGAAATCTTTTCTCTTCTTTAGTTATTTAAGAATTTCATGGAGTTATCCAAAAAATGTACATAAAATTGTCCTCCCGACTCGATGTTGTTGTTTTTCGAAACGATGGATCACATGGATCGTTTAGATACAACAACCACCGCACAACTCATCGTACACTCCTTTCAATTTCACTATCCGCTATTCTATTTTCCTATCCGCCTTTTCGGGGTTCAAGGTTTAGACCGATCTACACGGTAATTCATAATTGAATATTATAGTTATTTCTAACGATCGTTACGAATCCCCCTAGCGCTCTGAGATGAATTCCATACAACATTTATTGTTGAAAAAAGATGTGTCGGGCTGTTGACGGGTTGAAAACAATTGAGCTGACCTCATTAACTATTGAACGAAACAAAAAAAATCGCTTTAAATTTTGCTGCCGATTTCGTGTCCAGATTTCTTATGCCACCAAATAGATAACGTATCTCCGGAGAGCGTGGGGGAAGCGAATTAATGTCGCACCGGCAAGCATCGAGCTTGAAATTAGTCAAGTGCGAGCATCCGACTAGAACGGTTCGGGGTTTTTCAAAGGTTCTTCCTTCACAGTCCGTTCCACCGCATCCAGCATCCAATTGCGCGTTTGAAGATGTCGTCCTCGAAACCCGTCACAATCCCAGAGTGGATGACAAGCGATTTTTTCGTTGAAGCGGTCGCAAAAGCGTACAACGTACCGGAGAGTGACTTCACCGTCTTGCAGCTGGACGTTCGTCCGGCCACGGAAGCGGGCGACAATTTCGTGTCGATCATGTACCGCGTAAAGGTAACGGTACGCATGGGGAACTCCGACGAGCGCGTCGTGTCGCTGATCGTGAAGGCTCTCCCGAAGTTGGGCCTTTCGGAGGAAATGATCTCGGCAATGAATGTGTTCCCGAAGGAGATGGCCGTGTACACCGAAATTCTGCCCACATTCGAGCAGCTGTATCGGGAGCACGGGTTGGAGGTCACATTCGGACCACGCTGCCTGAAGCATTGCACGGAACCGACGGATATTATCGTGATGGAGGATCTGAAGGATCGCCACTTTCAAATGGCCGAACGGCAGAAGGGACTCGATCTGGAGCACTGTCACACGTTGCTTCGACGGTTGGCTCAGTTCCATGCGGCTTCGGCCGTTTATCACGAACGGAACGGACCGTACGATGAGAAGTTTAAGGAAGGAATGTATGCGGAAAAGAACCGTGGCATGTTTGAGCAGTTTCAGGCTCAGCACGATGTGTTCATGTACGAAACGATGTGCAAGTGGCCTAACAATGGGAAACTCTACGCAGAGCTTATGGTGAGTGCAAATGTTTAGTTTGGAAAACTTCCAATATTAACAAACAATCACGAATTGTCTCCATTTAGAAACGTTGGGGCATGGACATGTTCGATGCACTGCTACGCATCACGAAACCCAACCCGGAGAAGTTTAACGTGCTAAACCACGGCGACATGTGGTGTAACAACATGATGTTCCAGTACGACGATGCCGAAAAGATCAAAGAAATAACGCTCGTAAGTGGATTCGCGGCTTAATCGTCCGCAAACGAACGGACAGTTGGCAGTTGCAATCGTGCGGTTAAATTAATCCTAGAACTCTCCAATTGATTGCAGGTCGACTTCCAGATGTGCATGTGGAGCTCGCCAGTAATTGACCTTCACTATTTCATCTTTTCCTCGGTGCGCGCCAATTTGAAGCTGCGCCAGTTAGATCACTTGATTTGCTACTATTACCAGCACTTGGCCGAGAACTTGACCCTGCTCCAGTATGGCGGTGTGCGGCCCTCGTTACAAGATCTGCACTCGGATTTCATTGAACGGCAATTGTACGGTCTCAGTACGGCCTTTTCCGTGTTTCCTATCTGTGTGATGGAGAAAACGGAGAATGCATCGATCGATCTGATGCTCGATCAGGGTGACGCCGGCACTGCGTTCAAGCTGAAAATGTACAACGGAGCGGCGTACGTGGAGCAGATGATTCCGATCCTGGAGTACTTTTACGATACCGGTGCGTTCGATATAAGTCAGCTAGGGAATCAGCGACCTGCCGGTTTCGTGTGTGATCATTCGCTCTATCCACCGCAATGGTTGGATGGGGCATTCTTTGACGATGTAGTGGAAGCCAAACTTGGCCCCTGTGCCACCGGTGATCGTCGTCTCATCCGCAACATTCAGCTAGAACTGGCCACTAAGAAGGGTGATAACTACGCTTCGGTGCTGTACCGCGCAAAGGTCGACGTACTGACCCAAGGTACCGGGATCGTCGAGAGTTTCTCGGTGATTGTAAAAGCCCCTCCGAAGGGTGTGCTGGCGGAGCACATGTCATATCTAAGCTTGTCGACGCGCGAGATACAGATGTACCGGGAGCTGTTGCCCGCACTCGAGCAGCTCTACCGTGATAAGGGTATCGGTGTGCGCTTCGGGCCAAAATGTTTGAAGGTATGCGAAACCGTTCCGGCGGACGTGCTGGTGCTGGATGATTTGCTGCACAATGGGAACTACCGCATGGCTGACCGTCGCACAGGATTGGACCAAGCGCAGACCGAGCAGGTGCTGGAACGGTTGGCCATGTTTCATGCCGCGTCTGCAGTGTACGTCGATCAGGGAAACACACTTTCCAGTGACTTTAGCGGTCCGCAAGTTGTGGAGAGCCTAAAGCAGATGGGCAAACAGCTGTTTCAACCTATGCTGGACGGTTTGGTAGAGTTTATGGCGAACTGGGACTTTGTCCCTGCGGACCATCATGCCGATCTGAAGGAGCTGGCGAAGAATGCTTTCGATGAGCTTGCACCGATTATTAGCCCACGAGAGGATCGTTTTAATGTCCTGAACCATGGTGATCTTTGGATCAACAACATGATGTTTAGCGCCAGTGAGAAAGCCGAAGTTACGCTACTCGACTTCCAGATGTGCTGCTGGGCATCACCAATGGTTGACCTGCACAGCTTCCTATTCTCCTCCGTGCGCATGGAGTTGAAGCTAACGAAGCTAAACTACTTCATACGCTACTATCAGGAAAAGTTGGTCGAGAATCTCGTACTTCTCGGTTACCGTCGACGCTTGCCAACGCTCCAACAGCTGCTCGTTGACTTTAACGATCTGCTAATGTTGGGTTTGATTGACGCCATGCTGGCGCTACCGTTTGCGCTCGTACCGGACACGGAAGATGCCTCGCTTGATACGGCCATCGAAGCAAACACCGATGCTGGGCAACGTTTTCAGAAGCTGCTGCTGGACAACGAGCAGCTCAAGATGCAAATGAAACTATTGCTTCCCTACTTCCGGAATCGAGGCGTACCCCGTAAAGCTTAGCGTGTAATTCTCCAACCAAAAACAAAAAAAACACCCCTTGACATTGAGGAATGTACAACCTACAGAAAAGCAATATACAATAAAGCTGTTTTTTTTTTCGTTTTCGCCGTTATTAAATGCTAGTTCTCATTAGCAAGTTGTGTTCGTGAGCGCCTGTGTGGTTTTATGTTTGCCGTAAACATAAGCTCCGTTAACCTAATGCCGTCATTCAGTCAGCATGACTTTCAACTTTATTGAACTCACACGCTTACCGCCACTCGTTGTCTCGATCATCTCCCCCCAAAAACAAAATGATGCAATGAATCTAAAAAATTAAACACGCGCGCGCGCGAAACCGAACCAGCTCCTCTGTGCTTCCTCTTCTGTTTATCGACAGGTGTGTAAAGTCGTGCGCCACCGGGGAGACATCCCAATGCTTTTGATACCGAATTCTTTATCAAACCTTTTCCCGTATAAGGGTATTTGCAAGCACACACGCCCGCCTATCTTATCGTCCAGGGGAACATTTGTCCTAGGCACCAAAAATGGCTACAATTGCGATTTGGAGCGCAGCCGTTTGGGACAATAGCTTGAAAGACCTCAACATTGGGTCAAGATAAACGGGAAGATTGCGTGAGAGCTCGAGGCGTGTGGTAGTCGCGTGCGCATACTGACAGGCAAGGGGGTGGCATTTCAATGTTTGTGTGCAATAAATACAGTGTTTGGTGAAATCAATGTCGTTACGTACTTCTTGCTCTTGATATCTCTTTTCGACGGAATAACGATGATGTTTCGACAAAGAAAAAAACACTGCATAGGGATAAGGAAAGTAGGCGCTTACAGCTCAACCGGATCATACCAATCATATGGTCGGTATCCCCTCACATACCAGTCTATCTTCGCGACATGGAAGATAAGTTGTCACGCTCAGATATGACCCCCTACGTTCCTTACTCTCGGGCGAGCATCATAAGCTCGGTCGGTCAGTATTTATTCTGCGCTCACAGCGAGCAGATCTACTTCGTATCGGCGTAACGTGCTTTGTGTCTACGTGGAACCCAAGATTAGAAACCAAACAATCATGACCTCATCCGATGTGAGTGTGCCGGAATGGATGACGAAGGAATATTTTGTGGATGCAATTGCGGTAAAGTTGGAACTCCCGCCAACTGCATTTACGATCACCGATCTGGATGTGCGGAAGGCGACAGAAGCTGGTGATAATTACGCATCCATTCTGTACCGTGTGCGAGTGTCAGTGCGTGTGCATGATGGTGACAAGCGGTTGGACGTGTCGTTAATTGTGAAGGCGCTGCCGAAGCTTGGACTATCGGATGAGATGATCAAAATGATGAACCTCTTCCCGAAGGAGATGGCCATGTACACGGACATACTGCCACTGATGGAAGGGATGTATCATGCGCGTGGCCGAACGGGTGTCGCTTTTGGTCCACGGTGTCTCAAGCACAGTACCGAACCGACCGACATCATTGTGATGGAGGATTTGCGCGATCGTAGCTTTACGATGGCTAATCGGCGGCAGGGCATGGACATGAAACATACCCGGCTGGTGCTACGACGGATGGCACAGTTCCATGCGGCATCCGTTGTGAGGGCAGAGCAATGTGGTCCTTACGGGGAACTCTTCAAGGAGGGAATGTTTAGAGAGGCTGGACGCGCAATGACTGAACAGTTCCAGAAAGGGCAGGCCGATTTCTTCCAAAAGATGATGCACGGATGGTCGGAAAAGCAATCGTTCTACGCCGATATCTTGGTACGTTTGTTTTGTAACTATCAATTTAAACATCGATTGCATACCTTTAGGCGTGCTACCGAACTCTCTTTTCATGACTAAAACCGCATGGCTTTATCCACAGAAATACTGGGGCATGGATTTGTTCGACACTCTCCTTATCATGACCCGGGCCAATCCAGCTAAATTCAACGTACTGAATCACGGTGACATGTGGTGCAACAATGTGCTGTTTCACTACACCGAAGATGGAGAACCGAGCGATATCTTACTGGTAATGAAATCGAACGACTGTGGAGAGCGAAACCGGTGTCTTATCATTTCTTATCGCTTCAGATTGACTATCAGCTCAGCTTCTGGTCCTCGCCGGCAATCGATCTGCTCTACTTCATCATGACATCCGTTAACGGAGATTTGAAGCTGTCGCAGATGAACTACATGATAGAATACTACCACGGACAGCTGGTCGAAAGTTTAACCTTCCTCGGGTACACTGGCAAGGTTCCGCTGCTGAAGGAACTACACTCAGACATTACGGCGCACCATCTGTTTGGACTGATGATATGCTTCTCCGTTCTGCCCATCTGCTTGATGGAGAAAACGGACGATGCATCGATGGATTTGATGCTGGACCAGGGCGATGCAGGCACGGCCTTCAAGCTGAAAATGTACAACAACCCGGCGTACGTGAAGCAAATGGAGCAAATTTTGGATTACTTCTACGACAGGGGTGTGATGGATATACTGCAGATCGGTACCCAACGTACGGCTCGCATTGAGTGTGACCCATCGTTGGAACTACCGCTTTGGTTGGATCGAGAATTCATAGAATACATCGTAGATTCCAAATATGGCGTTGGAACCGCGGTTAAGCGCATCGTGCGAAGTGTGCACGTGAAAAACGCAGCTAATAAGGGGGACAGTTACGCATCCGCTTTATACTCAGCTAAAGTGAGTTTGCTGTGGCAAGAGGCGGCCACAGAGGAGACACTATCGCTCATCATCAAGGCACCACCGAAGGGGATTGCGGCTTCTTACACACTGGACAAGGAAATGTACGTGAGAGAACTATACCTGTACGAGCAGCTCATTCCTGCATTTGAGGAATTGTACCGAAATAAGGGCGTATCAGTGAAGCTTGCGCCACGCTACTACAAGCCACGTGTTGGACTACCGGTCGATGTGATCGTACTGGAAGATTTGACTACGACCGGATTCCGCCTGGCTAATAGACAGGATGGGTTAGATAAAGCTCATGTTGAAGCTGTACTCGATCATCTTGCTCTGTTCCATGCCGCTTCCGCTGTGTACTGCGCCTCTGGTAACATCCTCCCCAAGGAACTAACCGAGTCAAGCAAGGACCGTGAAATGGCATCTAAAACGGATAAGCTATTTGCTCCCTCCCTGGACAGCTTGTTCAAGTATATGAAAGAGTGGGATTTCGCTGCGGATTATGTCGATGATCTGGAGACTGTTTCCCGACAGATCTACAGCCTACTGGTGGACACATGGACTATCGACGAGAACGGGTTCAATGTACTGAATCATGGCGATGCGTGGCTCAACAACATTCTTTTCGCATATGACGACGAGACGGTTAAGCGTGTGGCGATGATCGACTATCAATATCCCTCCTGGGGATCGCCCGTATTCGATCTTATTCACTTTCTGTTTTCCTCCGTACGGGGAGATCTGAAACTCTCGAAGCAGGCATACTTTCTGCGACACTATCAGGAACGTTTGGTCCACAACTTGGTGCTGCTCGGGTATGGCAAACGTTTGCCGACGTTACAACAGCTTCACATAGATTTTAACGATCGTCTCAGTGCCGCCATCAAAACTACCGTGATAGATCTTCCGTACGTGTTGGTAGAGCCGAGCGAAGATGCATCCCAGGAAGCGGCCGTCGTGCAGACGGAAGTGGGACAACGGTTCCAGCAGCTACTCTTCGATAACGATCGCTTCAAGGAGCAGATGAGACAGCTTTTACCCTATTTCCGATCGCGTGGCATACTGATACCGGAGGCGGCCAACTGTAGGCAAGATGTGTAATTGCGAGGGCCGTACACATTGGGATCTCCAAGAAGTAAGAAGATCCTCTATCAGTATGTATTTAAATGAAATGAATACAAAAATTGAGCTTTTATCTAAATAAAGTAACTTTAATATTGAAGAATAGAGCTAGACAGGGGCAAAATCCACCTATTTGCGTAACAATCCCGCTTCGAATAGTTTAGGTAGCAAACGATCTACAAGTGTGACGAACGATGGATTATGGAAGATATGCCGCCGTAACGCTACACCTTCCGGTTGCTCAGATGTTATCAGCCTCATATCCGATGGTTCCGTCAAACCACCCATTGTGATGGCTACAGCTTCTGACAGTGGTGGCAGTATTAGAACACCACGCCGACTCATTTGCTGCCTTAAATCAGTGTACGACGGGATGAGTCGACGATACTGTAGCTCCTCGAATGACTTCACCAAGTTGTCGTAGTAAAACTGCATCATTTCCTCCAGCGAATCGCACAGCAACTCCGTAGCGGATGTGGTGAAGAAGTACAGTAGATCCGATGCAAACGATCCATAGAAAGCGGTTTGAAAGTCCAACTATTCAGAAAGGCAACAGTTAGTAACGGCGCTACATTGGGAGGATGAATTTGAGTTCAATTACTAACAAAGCGTAGATCATCTTCCGAAAACATAACATTATTCGGCCATAAATCCCCATGGTTTAGGACGTTGAAATCCGTGGGATCTAACCGCTGCACCTTAGAACACGCTTCTAGTAACCGTCCATCGAACGCCATCTATGAGAAAAAGTAAGGACTACAAATGAACATCGTCCAGACAAAAGAAACACTCCATCTTCATCATTTACCAATGGCTGTAAGTACTCTGCAGGGAAGTTACGCTCGCGCAAGCTTTGCAGGAATGCTGTGTACAACGCGTCATAGTGACCGCGCAGCACGTCAACGGTTCTTTCCGATATTAAACCCTCGGACAAAAGATCCGAATAAGGCCCATTGCTTTCCCTGTAAACCACCGATACGGCATGAAACGCAGCCAGCTTTCGTAGTATCCTTTTAGCGTCCAATTTCGACAGGCCAAAACTTTTCTCGCGCATATAAAATCCGCCTCGCGCCAGATCCTCCATAACAATCACCGTGTACGGTTCGCTGGAAGTTTTAAACACTTTTGGTCCAAAACGTACCGTGGTCCGTTCGTGAAATATGTTCTCGAATGTGGGTAGTAGCTTCTCATACACTTCACACTCTTTGGGAAACACGGACAGCAACTCGACGAGATTGCCTCCGAATGCTGTATCTGATTTCTCCTTCACAATATACGACAACGAGGTAGGTTTGTTGTGGCTCTTATCAAACACCACCTCGATGCACACCCGGTGGATGAGCGACATATAGCCGGCAGTTTTTTCATTTGCCTTGTTGATGGTGAAGTTTGTAATGGTAAAGGTATCCTCCGGTTCAAGGCGGAGATCACGCACAATTACGTCCTTGAAGAAATCGCCAGTTCTCCAGCTTGTTTCACTCATGATGTTTGCACCCAGCTATGATATGTACGACTGAACTGTGGCGGTGGAATGATTTGTTGCTGCTATACAACGGGCCACCCATTCCGAAGTGGGAGATAAAGCATTACGTCAGACGATGAAACCTTCGTGAGCCGAACGAACACTAACCGGAGCGGATATGCTAACAGTTCATCGGGAATTGCACAATAATTGAAATTGATTTCTTTGCGGATTGATTGATGTGCATTTGAATGATAAAGTAACAAAAGCGAGTCATATGCATTGAAATCCACGTATTGAGCGATTTATTTGATCTAAAATGTAAACCCCCAAAAGTATGCAATTTCTTTGTATTAGTCTATCAATGTCGACTAACTCGAATCATATTTGGCGATGAATTGAAAGAATGTCATAAAATAAAATATTGCATACTGTTAGGCGTTTCCCAAGCTTAAACCTCTATGCTTTTTATCGACAACAGTACTACACTTATCTTAATAGTATGTCCGATTGTTTTTTCGAACTTCTTCGTGCTTTTGATGTCCTTGGTCTAATAAAAACTTCTGCAAATCACTAAATTACACCAAATATTGCACGGGGAAACGACATACAAATATTTATAAACCAATTAGAGTAAGAAGACGAGCGTAAGATCATGATAAGTTGTTGCACTTCAACAGTGCTTATCAGATTTAAAATTAAGGAGGGTAGGTTGTATTTTTATCAACCAACGTACCTCGTATTACAGCAATACAGCATTGTCTGGTAGTGTTATCAGGGCGCTGGAAAACGAAGGAAATAACTCACAGGCACACTCCAGCACCTGTTGCAGTCATTGTACGGTACTGGTCTTCGGAAGTGTACCTCACCGGAAGTATTTCGCTTAGTAAACAAGCCTACTAGTGTGCTCTACAAATGGCCAACTTCGAGTGGATCAATAATGACCTGTTATCGCGGTTATTGGTCGAGCGACATGGAACCAGTTTCAGGCGGCTTGTCTCGTATGAGGTTAACTTTGCCACAAAAAAGGGAGATAATTACGCGAGTGAAATGTACCGTGTGTCGCTGCATTACGATATCGGTGTGTCTGTGAAGCAAAACATCATTCTCAAGGTATTCTCAACATCCCTCACTTCCATGGAAGGTGGAAATGTTTAAAGTGTTGTATTATTCAAACCTACTTCCAGGTGATGCCATCAGGAGAACTTCAACAACAAGTCATGGAAGAGAACAGCATCTACCCAAGGGAGATCGTAATTTATGGACGAATAATTCCCAAGATCTACCAACTCTTGAGTTCGATTGGTGATGTTTCGGTAATTTCGCCGCTTTGTCTGGCCACTGCCAGCGCTCCGAAGCAGATGCTCGTGTTTGAAGATGCCTGCGAGCAGGGCTATCAAATGATCGATCGTCGATACGGATTGGACTTAGACCATGCCCGATTGGTAATGGTAAAGATCGCGAAACTGCATGCCTGCTCAACGATCGTGTACGAAGAGGATCGTGCACTGTTTGATCTCACGATGGAGGGATGCATTTCGGACGATCCTAAGAAGCAAACATTCCTCCCATACTATCGTCGATGCGTAAGGCAGGTGATGCGCTTAGTAGCCGAATGGAACAAGAAAGATGGCCGATGGGATCAGATACTGCGCAAGCTGGAAAAGCTTCAGGATAAGATCATCCCGTACGGGTGTGATGTTTATCGCCGCAGGGATGATAGCTTTAACGTGCTAAATCATAACGATCTTTGGATAAATAATTTGCTCTTTTCATCCGGCGAAGGCACGGGAGTGAAAGATGTGCTGTTGCTGGATTATCAACTTGCATATTTTGGATCACCAGGAGTGGATCTTAACTTTTTCTTGTACGGTTCACTAAGACCGGAAGTTAGAACTGCACATTTACCGGCATTAGTACAGGTGGATGTTAAGTTAATTATTTGCATTGAGAAAGATTTTAAACTTTTATCATTTCACAGCTATATCACACCACACTTCGGTCCACATTGGAGCAACTGCATTACGCCGGCACAATACCTACACTGCCCGACATCCACGTGGAGATCATTCGTAAGGGATTCCATCGTAAGTAGACGTGACATTAACCTTAGAGAACGTAAAGCTTTGATAGCATTCAGCCCGATAAGAATGTTTACCTAACAATTATGCCGGTCCATTTCGCAACAGGTGTCAATGCTGTGTTCCAACAGATGCCGATCGCGATGATGGAACGTTCGGAGGATGTAGACATGGATCTGCTGTTGGGTGAGGGTGACCCGAGTGAAGCGTGTCGTCGCGAACTCTTTGACAATCCGCGTTATGTCAGTGTCCTGCCGGCACTACTGCAGGAGTTTGATCAAAGTGGTTACTTAGATTAATCCCGGGAGGACTGGACAGCCGCGTGCCTAACAAAATCGTTTGTCAAGATAATGAAGACATTAAATATTTAGAAATAAACCGTCTGCTGCGTGGATTTGTTGCAAATTCTGTATGATTTATAGCTTCTCTGTAAATGTATGAATTCAACCACCACTTGCACAGACTAGCGACGTCACATCAGAAACATCGCTCGTAGTAGTACATTGGTTGGTGTAGTAATTGTATCCGAAGGCGAAGTAAATTGTTCTTCGCAATGAGGCAAATTGAAGTGCATCTCATCACCAGCACCATGCAATAGCAGCTACAATTGCACAACCAATCTTAGACGCTGCTCCTGTACGATGATGATGTCTAGATCGCACACGGGACCAACAATTTATGGCATTAAGTATACCGTCAACCGCGACGGTGATGTCCGCGACGGTATAAAGACTAACCGAACGGGCTGCTGTTCAGACACAGAGCTAAAGCATCTTGCACACGGGACAGTAAGAAGGATAGCACCATGCCAGAAAACACTCTACCAGCATGCCTGAACGCATCGGCCGACGCACCGGAATGGTTGAACGATAAGTATGTGGAAAAAATGCTGCGCTGTGCGTTTAAGGATACGTCTATCAAGGTGCGCCAGCTCGACGTATACTATGCGGTGCCGAAGGGTAATAACTATGCCAGTATCATCTTTCGTATCGGTGTTACATATCACTCCAAGCAGCAGGTAATAGTCACATCGAGCACAGAAGAGTTGTGGCCATCTTAATGAGATTTTTTCTC